>JASCZI010000183.1:43991-68648 GCA_036250425.1 Stylosanthes scabra
AAAATCAGTGGATTAACTTTTACATTATCTTCTTTATTTGTTTCTAATTTTATTTGATAGTGATCATCCAGATTTAATTTTAGTGAACATTTCTTTATTAGTATATAGATTATCTTCAGTATTATACTGATTCATGTTACATATTTCACCAGAATTTAACAATATTAGAGTGAAAATATTATGTGACGATCCTATGAATTCATTATCTGAATTATTTCCTCTTTAATTATGTTATTGAAGAGGTATTATTCCTTACTCATATCATAAGAGTTTTATAATGATTTTATATAAGTTTTTCAATTTTTTAATTAAGGTGCCAAATCATACTCACATATCAGATGATGAAATTTCTAGAACAGACATGTGTTTTGATTCTTTGGAGGAAGCTCATGATTTTTATAAGTTGATTTGGCTTTTTAGAAACTTAATAATTTTTAGTGTAATCCGAATGATCTTTTAGCTTAGTTAGGATGATCTTTTATTATAGTCTGGATGATCTTTTATTGATTTCATTATTTTTTCACATGAATTCATCATTGTACTATGTTTCTACATTTTTTGCACCTTATTTTGAGTGTGATTTTATATGAAATTGTTATAATGTTAATAAATCACCTTATTTCCTCAAGTAGTAAATATACGGTATGGATGATCTCTTTAGTATAGTCTAGATGTGCAGTTATTACCGTATGGATGATCATTTATCTTTTATTGATTACATTTATTTTTCACAAGTATTTATCATTGTACTCTGTTTATACATTTTTTCCGCCTTATTTTGAGTGCAATTTTGGATGGAATTGTTATAGTGTTAACATTACGTTATTTCCTTAAATAGTAAATATATAGTGTTGATGATTTCTTTAGCATAGTCTGGATGTACAGTTATTATCGTATGGATGATTATTTATCTTTTTTTGCATAACTTCTCAAGATAATTAAATATAATTCCTCAAGTAGTCCTGAATTAATATTTCCTCAAGTTGAATTCACAATACATTCAATTCATTTATACAAGTTGTTCCAGAACATGGATTTTAAATTTACAATATATTCAAGTCATCTATACAAGTTGTTCCAAAACATGGATTTTGAATTTACAATATATTCAAATCAAACACATTTTTCATAAGATGATCAACAATCACAAAAAGAGATTTTTATGTTCCTTTTTTCATTCTTCGTTCCTCTTCTAAACCCCTTCCTTTGTTAAACCATTTTTGTGATTTCCCTAGTGTTCGGGTTTGTGAAAGGAGTCTTCACTTCCTTTTTCTCCCTCCTTTTCGGAACTGATCGCCCTTCAAAGTGTGGGAAAATTCCTTTTAAGATAGAATCTCTTATTGTATTGAAGAGACTTAGCACAATATCCATTACATAATGTCTTTATTTTTCCAAAGCTTCCTATAAAATATAGAATTGTATCCAAATATAGCAAAATGATATAGCAAAATAACTAAACCACAAGTTCACAACCGTTGTTATTATACATATGAAACAAGGATCTGAATTACAGGAAGCATATTTCTACAAATTACATGAAGCATTTCTATAAATACTTACACACATATTTCTACAAATTACAGGAAGCATTTCTACAAAATAACTAAATTCTTGCACACATATTTCCCTTCCATTATATATTTGATTCAACATTACCATATCATCCAAGTAATTCTACAAATTACAGAAAGTATTTCTATAAATTACAAATTACACATATCATTTTGCACTTTCTCTATTTTATAAAAGAGTGTTTTTCCCTCGAATTGCAATCCTCACTCTCATTCTTCTCTCCAAAACAAAACATAACAGAACAGAAACACTTTTATGTCAGAATAAACTTCCATTCTTCCTCTTCTCTTATCTAAGCAAAAATCATACACACACAAATCAATACTTGTGACCAAAAGATTGTCAAAGTGAACATCTAAATTCAACAATAAGCTAGAAAAAGTAATACAAGTGAATGTTTAAATTTAATTTATAAATAGCGAAAATGAAACAATCTACCTCAACGTTAAAGATATATTTTTGGAAGACATAGTGGAAGAAAAATGATCAATATAGATGAACCAAGTGAGAGACTCCAAGAGAGTAATCAAAGACGGTGATGATGACAGTGAGCAAAATAGTTGAAACCCTTGTTTATAGTTGCTTATGGTGATAACAGAGCCTCAAAGTGATGGATGCTCTTCTATTCGGCGATAATGACAGTCACTGTAATGGTGATGTTGTTCGTCGACGAAGGCACGGTTGCTTGTGTTGTCGACAATGAGATTGTTGGTGGCGATGATCGAAAGAGAAGAAGAAAAATGGCGCCGATGATCGAGTGTTGGTGCTGGAAATGCTTGCCGGAGGTCGATGGAGAGAGTAGAGTGAAGGGCGGTTATGATGATTTTGAGAGTGATGGTAATTTTAGATTTGAGTGTGATTTTGAGAGTAATGATAATTTTAGGTTTTGGGTTTGAGTTTCATATTATATTTGGGTTTCAAATTGTGTGTGGGCCGATCCAACATGTTGTTGGTTATTGTTTGTTATATTATTGTTGTTCATGTAGTGTGATTGTTTTCTATTTAAGGTGTTTGTTTTGTTCATGCTATTGTGCTTGCATTGTCTAAACTACTGGATTATGCCACTCACATTTTAGTACACTTTCTTCTTACTTTTAAAAAATTATAAAAAAATTAGAGATATAAATAACTATAAACACGCATTTTTTAGAACCAGTATGCTAAATAATATATAATGGAATATTTATTATTTCTCTTACATAAGCGAATTATTAATGATAATATATGGGAGCATAAAATATTCTTTTATAGAAAACTATAAGTAATAATATTGTTTTAACCAACAAATCATCGATAAATTAAGAGAACATCTAAAACGTTGAAAATAGAACGCCACACAATTAATAATTTCTGAAAATCAAATATACATATAACTCCATTAATTTTTTTTAGAAACAGAATATTCGAAACCTAAAGAAGAGAAAGTCTAGGTTATCAACATTTTAGTAACTAATACTAACTAATAAGTTTAAAATAGGGTAAAGTATCTTTTGTGGTCTTGAAGTTTGCAAAAAGTTTCAATTTTGTCCCTGAAGTTTGATTTGATTCAATTTTGTCCCTGAAGTTTTCGAAATGCATCAATTTTGTCCCTGCTATCAGTCAGCGTTAAAATTAACTAACGGCAGGGACAAAATTGATGCATTTCGAAAACTTCAAGGACAAAATTGAAATAAATCAAACTTCAGGGACAAAATTGAAACTTTTTACAAACTTCATGGACACAAAAGATATTTAATAGTTGTGTCAAATATTATTAAAGGTAAATTAGAAATATGAGAATTGGACATCAAACACACCCAATTTCCTTTATTTTTATTATTATTATTATTATTATTATTATTATTATTTGCTTGTGTTTTTATTAGATTAAAAGTTATAGATGAAAAAAAATAACAAAGAACTAAAAAAAATTGAGATTAGAATTGAATACTGAATTTTTTTTACTTAAACTCCTTCCTAACTTGGTTTTGTATTGGTGTATTTTGAAAGACAAAGTTATGACCGATTAGATTATAGAAAGAGAAAAAGTTAACGTAGTTGGAAGCTATGCATAATAGAATGATGTAAGAGTAAAAATAGGAAAAAATAACCCATAATGTGGATTAAAAAAAACAAACCCACATAGTTAATTACATGTTTGTCCACTATAAAATTTATTTATGTTTTGACTATTAGTATCTTTTGTGTCCCTGAAGTTTGCAAAAAGTTTCAATTTTGTCCCAACTTTAATTTGTTTCAATTTTGTCCCTGAAATTTTCGAAATGCATCAATTTTGTCCCTGGCCTTAGTCACGTTAAAATTGATTGACGGAAGGGACAAAATTGATGCATTTCGATAACTTCAGGGACAAAATTGAAACAAATCAAACTTCAGGGATAAAATTGAAACTTTTTGCAAACTTCAGGGACACAAAAGATACTTTACCCTTTAAAATATTATTACTTATTTGGTCTTTACTCTTTATGGGCTGGACTTGTCTCAATTTATTAACTTTTTAGCTCTTGTTGATTACTATTGGCCAAAAATTTATTGGCTATCTAGCATAATTGCCTAAAAAAATAGAACATCTAACTTAATTTGTTGGCTAATGTTAGTTGAATTTTTATTGGTTAGCTAGGATTCCTCTTCTTTTATATGTAATATAACAATTTGTATTAATCTAGGGTATCCTATATTAAAAACATGCTAATTATTAATTAATTAATTAATTGTCGTTCATAATTACAATAGGCCAAAATGGTTCTAGAAAGCAAAAGGTGAATTAAATAATTAAGATTAGAGAAGTGTCCAGATTATATTGTCTGATGTTAATTACTCACAAGATCTTATAATGATAATAAAAAATAAAAAAAAACAACACAGCAGACAATAACAAAAAATTCGACTGATATCATTGTCAAAATGAGCACACCTTATTAAATTAAATAAAGCATAATCATTAAGCACTTAACAAAGATATTGGTATAAGTATAACTATAACTATGACTATGATTTTCGACACTTCTTCTCTCTCTTTTCCTTTTCCATTTGAATTGCCTTAAATAATAATTCTTTTACTTTAAATAATAAAAAAGAAACGAAAAGAAATTCAAATGATTTCTGGACCATCTTAGAAATCTCTAGATATTGGATTGTCTATTATTATTATTATTATTATTATTATTATTGAATAATTTTTATTACTTGGGTTTCTCTAATTCATTCTTTTTTTGGTACTCATGCAGGTCAATTTACACGTTGAATAATTTGGAATCTTAAATATTTGTTTTGAATATTTTTTTTTCCTATCCATTTCATATTGGGTGTGAATTGCTGACTCAGCATAGTTGAATTGTTCTTTATGAAAATGAATGGATGGCACTCTTAGATTGGTTACTACTTACTACTAATAATAAAAATTTTAGTGATGCAAATGGAACAACTACTTTTATTTCACCAATATATATCTTAGTATAATCAAATCACCAAGGCCAGGTAGTGTTTTGAAAAGCTTAAATATTGCCATTCAATTCTTGCATTAATAAAACATTTGCCCATAATAAATCCTACTTGTCTATTAATTATTTATATATCTAGCCATAAATCCAAGTCAAAGTATTAGTTTTTTTTTATTTATTATTATCCAAGTTCTTGTTGGATCACTCTAGGAACTCTCGATTATTGGGAAAAGGAAGATTTCGATGAGAATCGGAACGAAGTAAAAAACATAAAATGAGAAGACATCACATCCAACTCAAAATATTAAGTGTTAAATTAATAGATCTCTTATCGTATAAATTTTTTACTTTTTTTAAATGCGAGACTATTTTAATATTCGCTGACAATTAAAATTTAATTATTCTTAAATATTTATTTGTAAAAGATTATGAATACTATAGCATGCACTTCTTTCCAATAATAATAATAACTAGTAATCATTTTTTTTCTAATTAGAGATTAGGGCAGGTCCTAATATCTTGACCAAATAGTCAGATAAAATTTGATAATGATGCTTTTATTTTTATTTTTTTGGGAATAAGATAATTAAGGATTATATTCCGTGAATGTGACCAATAATTGGGGTGATAGAGTAAAGGGATTTTTTTTTTCTTCTATTGAAATTGAATGGGGGATAATGGCACAACTATGGGAATCCTTGAAAACATTTGATGACTTGAAAAAGCAACCTTTTTTCTTTGGTTTGTTAAGTGGGAAACGTGGCACAATGATCAGCATTTTGATTTGTAAGGGAAAGAAAGAAATGCCTCAATAATGGGGAAATACTTATAAGTTATAGAAAATGGATAAGTGGTATCGAAAATTATGTGTTTTTGTACTTTTAATCATTGATATTAATTTATTTTAATTATAAAATATATATGATTAAAATTAATTATTAAAAATATAAAAATGCCAAATTACGAGATATATTTGATCCCTTTAAGTTATAATTGCACACCAAAGAGAATTACTTTCCTACAAATGTGGTTCCATTTCCATTTTCATAGCTAGTTTTCATATGGATAAATATTCTAATGAAGATGAAATAATTATTTTTTATGATTAAAAGTGTTGTTATTTTCTTTAAACAGTTATTTTCTTTCAAAAGTCATACTTTTAAAATATAATTAAATAAAAAGGAAACTTTTTTACGAAGAATAAAATTAGGTGAATAGTAAAGTTTTTTATTAAATTTAGAAAGTTAATATATATTGCACATGATAATTTTTCGGTTTTGTTAGGTGTACACATAAAATACATGAAACACATAAATCGTTCCCATTTGAGGGAGTGATTAATTAGAATGTATTTATGTGTTTTATATATACACCAATATTAATTAATAATTTTTTTATTTGTTTTTTATACATTAAAAAAATAATTTTTACTCTTTATCAAAATATCACTCTTTATACGTTATTTAAATAAATTTTTTTTATAAGAAGATATTTCCGACATCTTCGGTTGAATAGTTATCTTTTACATTTGTTCCTTGGATATTTTCGGATGGATTTCAATCCCCTAGTTCAGTTTTATTCCATCATGCTATATAATACACAAATAATTAAATTTTTACATGGTATAAAATACCTATTTTATATCTCATACAAATTTTATTATACTATTATAAATAAATTTTAGCAAAGTAACAATTAAGTTTCTGAAATTCAATTAAATCGTCTACGATATTAAACGATGGACATATTATGTGAAAGGAAAATTATATGCTATACCACGAAAAGTGCGGCATACCGATATTTCATTGTTTTTTAGTCGTTGATCTTAATTATTTTAATTATAAAATTAATATATAATTAAGATCAATGATTAAAAGTTTTGAAATATCGATATAGTGCGATTTCCACTTTATGCGGCATATTCTTCCTATGTGATTTCATATTGGAAAACTTACTATAGTGCTTAGGTGTATTGTACTGTTACCTACATTCATTTGAGTTTGTGTGTACTTAATTGAAGTGCAATTAGCGAATGGCCTTCGCCCTTGGTGGTGGGTGCCATAGCCCATAGTGCCAATAATAAAAATCAGGGGATTTATTCTATATAGACATAAATAGTGTAAATGTAAATTAGAAATATTTGAAGATTTATATTTATATTTTATTTTAATTTTCGTAATATATAAAAAATAAAATTTATATTTTAATTTTTTTTTAATATTTATATCAATTTATATTATAGCGAATAATTTATCTATTGACTACTAATAATATGTTATTTTGATTTTTAAGTCCAAATTAAACCAATGTTCTATGTTGAATGAAGGCGAAGTATTGGGATTGATGATGCTGCCATTTGAACATCATGATTCATGATTTTTGTAAAATGTACCCTAAGCTTGGAAGGAATCTTATCTACTTGCATATGCATTTGTTACACAAAAGGCCATTATAATAAGGTATTTTCCATTTTTATTATTTTTAAATTTGTTAATATTTGTATATGTAATAAATAAATAAATTAAATTAATAAATACATTAATGCTTATTAATAGTTTAATACACTACTAAATGTATGTCACTATGGCCACATCCTCTTTGAAGGGAAGTTTCTTTAGTGCTTCTTTTCCTTTCCATGGGTTATGGAGCTAATGGCATGATAAAAATAGTTTTTAATATATATTTTTTATTTTAAACTTTTCTTTGCTCTTCATGATTTCCTTGTTTTGTTGATGGATGATGATGATGAAGAAGAAGAAGGACATAAATTAAAAGAAAGCATATGATTTAAGCATATCCTCTTTGGTCACTTTGATATTTCCACCATTGCATACAATCTTTTTGGTGATTGTCTCCTAAAGTTTCAACATCTCATCCATCAAAAACCCCACCAACTTTGAACTCACCTACCCCACCTATTCTCTTCATACTCCTTCTCTCTCTCTTCTTTCTTTTCTTTTTCTTTTATAAACTTTTTTTTTCTTAAAAAATATTAGCTTACCCAAAAAAAAAGTACTAATTTCTCTCATTGTGAATGTGAAAAGCATGTATGTGCCACATATGCTAAAGGATTCAACTTCATCTCTTTATTCTTTTATGGTTTGTTCATCAATCATTTTCATTTCAATTTGATTATTGGATTTTTTTAATTAAAAAGAAAAACAAAAACCAAAATAATGACCAACCAACAAATGATCTTTACTATATACAGGCCAGGCCCAATAATTTTCATGTTGCATTCGGTATCATATATTGGCAAGAATATTGGGTCCATTAATAACTATGGTGAGTCAGGTTTTGGGCCTAGCTAGTATCAAGCCTACAACATATTGATAACAAGAATCTAACAGAAACTGCAATGGGCCAAAAAATAAAAAAAATTGACAGAAACTGGGCTTAAGTCAGACCCATGAAAATTAGGCATGAGTTCATATATTAAAGGTTCAATTAAGAAAAACCAAACACTCACGACCAAAAAACACATTAAGAAAAAACAAAACATCTAACAACAAGAACAACAACTAACAACAAAATCTTGTTCACTAGGTGGGGTCGGCCATATGAATCAAACGACGCCATTGAGTTATATCATGTATCGTGTCTACAGAAAGACCGTTTACATGTAGTGATGTAGATATCGTTTGACCACCTCATAGATAGTCTTCTTAGGTCCTTCTCTTTCTTTCATCCCTCATCCACCCTCTTAACGGGATGATCTGTCGATCTTTTTCCCACATGTCCAAACCATTTTAGACGGAATTCTACCATCACAGCTAAGTTTGCAAAAAATAATTCACCAAAATGTTTTTTCCAAAAAATAAAATAAAATAAAATTCCAAATCTAACAATATATATATATATATATATAATTTAACATCAACTAAAGGTATACCTTTATTTACTTTTATTTGTTGGTGTTTATATATTTTTTTTCATATAATTAAAAGATATCAATGTAGTAGACTAGCAAGTAGAGATAAGAGATTTAATCATTATAATTAGTGTTCCATCACCTTTCGGTTGTGGCACATAATGTTGGATATGTTGCATTATTGGTTAGGCTTCACTATTATTATTATTGATTATTGAAATATCGATTAGAAGTCATTAAACTAGATAAAAGGAAAAGGAGTTAAAAAAGACCGAATTAAAACTAAAAAGGGCAGTCAAACCAATCATAAAATTGATTTCACAATCCCCAAAAAGCACTCTTTACTCTTTATTTCTTCTTCTTCTTTTTTTCTTTTTCACTCTCTTTCTGCATGCATGCATGACTACTAATTATTATTTTTTTTTCAATAGGCACAAAATAAAAAACGTTACCATTTATGTATATATATCACTTTAATTTTAATACATCAATAGTATAAAAAATTTTATATGATTATCCAATCAAATTCATGTATTTATATAATTTTAGAAATAATAAATTTTAAAATTAATTATTTTTACTTATATACATAATTGGACGTCTGTATTGTTAGAAATTGATATTAATACATTCTAACATGTATAAAAAAAATTAACTAATTGTGTACGAAAATTAAAAGGAATATATATATTAGAATTTGTATATGCATAAGAATAGTAATTTCATATAATTAATCTCACAAAAAAAAAAAGAATATGTAGTTTCTTGTTATGATAGTCAATAAATAACAACGAGTCAAATGTAAATATATCCTCATCACATATATTATTATTTCTTTCATTTTAAAATATAATTGTCTTTTTCATTTTTATCTATTATTGAAAATTCAGTATATCTAAATAGTAAGCCATTAAAATACATTAATTTTAAATTTTAAAAAAGGATAAATGAGACATTACTTTTTTTTAAATTAATATAATTATCATTCAGATAAAGTCAAAAGACACTTACAAAAACAGAAATCATTCATTTTACATTGAAAAATAAAAAATAAATATCCTACATGTTGAACTATGTTAGATCCAAATTTTTAAAAGAAATAAAAATAAAATTACACTAAACTAAATCTTAAACATAAAAGTAAAAATAGAAAATATTTTCATAAAATGAGGACCATTAATCCATACACCTAAAGCATTAATATATCCAATGAAGAATCTAAGAACACGGTTGCATCCAATTTAGCTTTGGAGTTAGATTGGTGTGTCTTTATTCTTTAATGGAGCTTTTATTCAATGTGATATTGTGATGTCTTTTTATCACAAAAAAGTGTACTTTGAAATCAGCACATATTGGAGAATTGGCAGCAAAAATTGTCATCTAGTAATAATTACTTTGCTTCCTTTCATTCTGGAACAGTTTGCTTCCTTTTATTCTTTTCATTTCTTTTGAATTTCAATATATAATTTGAAGAGATTTAAAAAAATGAAATTAAGTAGTATTTAGAAGAAGTCATAAGTTTCGTTGAATACAATAACCTAGATAGCTTCCAGCAATTTAATTTAATTTTTATTGATTATTAATATGATTTATATTTTTTGGGGGAGGGGTGTCAAGCAATATATAGTATATATATATGCACATTGAAAAAGTATAATTAAAAAAAATAAAAGAAAATATATGTGCCCAATATTTAAATAAAAAAAATAAGGATAAATAAATATAAAAAAGTCTTAGTAGCAAATATTAGATAGAGAATAGGAAGTCAATATCATTTTTTTTTATTTTCTCTTTCTCCTTTTATTATCCACTATTTTCTTAATTACACTCATTAGCTCCCTATTGATCGTTGGTTCCGTAACATTACTCTTAAACTTATATTCATGTATATGGGAAAGAAATAATATAGTTTTTGATGTTTCCTTTCAAGCCTCATTTTGTTAAACCCTAACCCAATTCATAATGTGGTTAACATATATAAAAGCCAAAATAATGTGGTTTTTTTTTTAAAAAAAAATTAATTTGATATGCTGATCATGGATGCAAGCCCACGTGCAAGTTTGCATCTCACTGAATTTTAAGTGTATATATGTAAACGTCTATATAATTTGGATCTGCGCATTTTATTTTATTTTTATTTTGAATGTATATATTTTGTTTATCCTATATGTATGTGTGTTATAGCCAAGTTAATAATTTTTTATTGGACATGAAGTTAATATTTTTTTTTATAAACATATATATAAGCCTACACATGCATAAAATAGATGGAACTTAAAAAGAAGATGCAGCTAATAAGAGCTAAGAAGATAACATAATTAGATAATAAATTAACATGCTAATATTAGAATATGTGTACGCACACTTGATGAGAATATATCTTCTAACTAAAGTAAAAAGTTAAAAAAAATGGGGAGTAATAAATTAAGAAATTAAAATGAAAAAAAAATCAAAATCCATAAAATAATGATTAGTGGAAAATCTAGGAGAAGTGAATAACAATAATTGTAACAATATGAATATAAAAACATACATAATAAAAGCCTCTACTATACATAAAAAAAAGTCTCATTAAAAAAAAAAACCTAATTAAAGGAAACTGAACCCTAAACTAATAATTAATAATAAAGGATTATTATTATTATTATTATTAATGTTGTTGAAAAATATTATCTGGGTGTAATCTCTTTTTACCACTAAGAGGAACACCAAAGAGCTTCACAGAAGAACCACAATTATTGATATAATCATCATCATTATCATCATCATCATCACTAATACTCATACCCTTTGGTGATGATGAATTATTATTATTATCCAACTCCACAAGCTTTGGAATTGTTTGATGAAAGGGAGAAGAAGCAGCAGGTTTGAGATGGTTTTGAATGAAGTAAATGATATCATTGTAGAGATTCTTCATGTGAGTGAGTTCTGATAAGAGCATCAAATTCTTTCTCCTTAGCCTTTGATTGTCTTCAGAAAGTGCTGCTAACATATGATGATGATGATGATGATGATCACTACTAGTTCCTAATAATGATGATGATTTAGGAGAAGGTAGTAATAATGAAGAAGTAGGAATAGTAGTAGTATTAGTATTAGAATCAATCCAACATAAAGATTCATTGTTATTAATAATGTTCTCTTGATGATGATGATGAGGGGTTTTTCTTCTATGAATTTCACATAGAAGATGCTTTGCTCCTTTTCTGAAATACTCATTTGCAAATTCCCACCTATCAGCAACTACCTTCTTGAATCCCTGCTTCAACAACATAAAAAACATTATTCTATATATAAATAAAATGAAAAAATTCAAATTTTATTAGTACTATGATTTTTTTAAATTACTGAAAAATTTTAGCGACGGAATAATTTCTGTCGGTAATTAGCAACGGATTCTGAAAGTATTACGAGTGTTCCAATGTTTTAGCAATTAATCTCATTCGTAAGATATATTTTTAATCAATATTAATGATTCAATTAAAATTACTGAAGCACCTGAAAATATATATTGAAATTAATGAGAATGATGAAGATGAATCAATAATAATAATAATAATAATAATGTGAGATACATACATAGGTATTGAGCTGCCTAACAAAGCTGGAGAAGTTGTTGTGTTTGAAATAGTTTGGAAGAAGGTCTCTTGCAAACTCAGGTGGCCTCCAAACAACAAATGATGTGGAATGACCATCATGCCCCCATGATACTATGTGGTCAGTCATAGGATCATCTACTAGTTGGTATGTCTTTGTCAAGAATGGTGCAGGCACTGATGATGATGATGATGATAACTTCTTTTGTGATGAATCCATCATCATCATCATGTTATTCATGTTCTCCTCTTCACTAGTACTACTACTCTCTAGTGTGAATGCCATAAATAAACCAACAATAACACTTACCTTCTTCCTATTTGATGATGATATGATTCCTTACCTTCTCTCACTAACACACACTCACACTCACACTCTCACACTCTCACTAGCTAGTTTAAAAGAACAATTCCCTCCCCCCTCTCTCTCTCTTTGTCACATATATTAATTATGATTTTAGAGTCGTCAGACTTTAATCTTGTTTGTCACTAATTAAGACAATGAGATAGAGTTAACCACCAAAATTATTCTCGAATTTTCAAATCGCTGACAAAAATGTCCATGAATTTTGAAAACGACAAATGTGTTCCTCAATATTATTAAAACGTGATAAATCAATCCAAATTTCAAAAAATCAGTAAAACATTAACTATTGAGTTTGATGACTTTTGAATTGATTTGTCACGTTTTAATAATATTGAAGGGCACATTTGTCAATTTCAAAATTTATAGGCATTTTTTTCGGCGATTTGAAAATTCGGGAGAATTTTGGTGGTTAACTCCAATGAGATATATAATATATGGTGAATTTTATTAGATAGCTAGATCGATTATAATGGTTATGAAATTTTGATGATATTTTAAAAAATATAATTAAAATTAACCTTATAATTTCTTATTATTTGACTTTTTATTTTTACTTCCCACACATACACATATATATTCTTATTATGCATTTAAATATTACCATTCTTTAAATTAACACACAAATACACACATAGGTAGCAGACACAATTTTTTTTTATCTCACAAAAAATTCTTATATTTAATGTATTTTCTAAAAGTAAATAAATTTCTATCTCTTTATTATTTCATATTGTCTCTATATTATTAACTTATTTAAGAATAAAATTTAATCATAAACTTATAAAACTACTTCTAATTTATCTCTCACAAAACTGTACAATAATGGCCAAAAATAATAAATTTATCTCTAATAATCTTGAGAATTTATTAATGGTGAATTATATGGTACTCTCTCTTTTTAAGAGGGTAATTTACCCTCTCTAGTCTATTAGTTGAAAATTAACTTAATAAATAATTCTTTTTTAGAGTTTAATGTATAATCTTATTTAAATAAAAATTTTCTATGATATTTTGTGTTTTTTACTAAGAGATAAACAAATAATACAACATTTTTTTCTTTCTTTTCTGTTATATAAAAAAAAAGTGATATAATATATCATTTTTTTTAATTCTATATGGTCATTCTAAATTAAGTTTAATAAAAAATAAAAAGTAAATAAATAATAATATACATTCCAATTATAAAAAAATTATTTATTAAATTAATTATGAAATAATATATTAAAAAAGATAAATTATTCTTTCAAAAAGAAAGAATACTATAGTATTCACCTATAGGTTAGTTTTACAACTTTTATGAATTAGAGAACATTTATATCATGACAATGTGACTTACTTAACAACTTTTTTGTTCCTTCGTATTAATCTTATCTAACTTTATGAAGCATATGACCATGTGAGTAAAAACAAATTTTGAGTATTTCTAGAATAAGCTATAATAAGATCCAATGAGTTATTAATTAGCTGTTTAGTGTTTATTATTATTGTTCTTCTCTCAGCACAAGTGGTGGGTTGATGCCCCCTTGAGAGATGAGCTCCTTTCTATTTTAATTATTTTTTAAAAGAAATATTCAGATCAAGTAAAACAAAATACACTAGGGCAAATTAAATATATATTTTTTATATATAGGATTCTCCAAATTTTCTTACTGTACAACACCATGGGATGTAATCACTATTTTATATCCCTACTTATTAATTAATTAGTCCTTGTGATGTATGTTCATGCTCATGTTCATGTTCATGTTCATTGGTAAAATGGTTATTACATAATCAAAATAATTGGCATAAATCAGTAAATTTTTTTGAAGTAAAAATTAATAATTAGACAAAGATTATTAATTAAAGATCTCTATCATGCCTTGTGCAATTTCCTAGACTAATAATTAAGATGAATGAAATAATATTTAAATTTGTTTACACATACTTTTGCATATGGAAATGGAACTGAAACTTGGAAGGTTGTGATATAATCCTCCAAAAAGTACTTACTTTTATGTATATCCATCTGGCCCACTATATATTACCATTATTGTCAGATATTGTTCAATTTGTTTTGTTGGTCCCTCCCATTCTTCCTCTATTCTTTCTCATCCTTTTTCTTTTCTTCTTTAAATATGAGAAAAAGATAATTTAATTTAATTTAAATTTTCATCATTTTCTTTTTCCAGTGTAAACTCACATGTCACAACTAATATGACACTACAAAAACAAATTATGATTTAGCGGCAGTTTTTTATTGCTTTGTGGTCGATTTTAACGGTAAAAACTAAAATTATTATTTTTTAATAAATTAAATTTAAGTAACGTAAAATATTATTTTTATCATTTAAATTTGTTATTATAACTTTTAACTAAATTGAAATCCAAGTTAAAAATGTTAAATAAATAAAAATATATTTTGCGAATTCCGACCTCAACCATCATAACATTCCTGCTATTTATCTGTTTTCATGGTGATTCCTGCATCAATCACCATTAAATTCATCTATTACACCCTCTAAATGCGATAAATTATCGTAAAATTATTAACATTGTTCATTTAATGGCGATTCTATTTGTCGAATTTGTTCCAGTGCAATGTTTTTTTTTTCGCCTTTCTTATCACACAAATCATGGCTTTTTGTTAATATAGCTTAGGAGAAAGTTAGATACACACTGTACTATTATTGCAAGAAATTATGTGGTTGTAGTTTTTCTTTTTCTCAGCTATCATATCCAAGCCGTCCTTTTATAAAAAAGAAAATTTTCTGAGTAAAAAAATATTTCCTTTTTTTTCTCTTTAATTTGTGAGGGGATTTTTGTGGGGATTATTGTTGGGTTGTGATCACGAGGATCATCACCATTATTATATGTAATATACGTACTTCAATGTTGCCTAGTGTAGAGATAATTAGAGCACAACACAAACAAAGTATAAGTGTATTATATTATTGTAATTGTAGATACTGAAATGTTGCTTTGTTACCTAGTAATTAGGGTTGAGAACATTCTGACCATTATTCATTTTTGTACAATCCAAAGCACACCCGTGACCCTAGACTTCATACAAGAAGAAGCTAGTAATAATAAGAACAACTATACCTCCTTCTATTTGTTTTCAATTATATTATTGATGCATGTAAATAATATATAATTGGAAAGTTTTCGGTATACCTCAAAAAATAAAGTATACCGTATTCCATCACCTTTTAGCCGTTGATCTTGATTGATTTTAATTACAAAATTAATATATGATAAAGATCAACAATTAAAAAGTAAAAGAATACGGTATACCTCACCGAAACACCTTCCTATATAATTTTAGTATTGACATTGGGTATACACACATTATTCAAAATACACAATATATATTAGTTTTTCAAATATATATGTTTTGATTTTGAGAACTTATACGGTATAGATATAAATGATATAAATATAAATTTTATTTAAGAGATGTATGAACTCATTTCTATATATTACTTTAATTTTTTTTGAAATGTAAGGTATAAAATCTGCATTGTAAGAATATTTTATATATGTATCAATTTATGAGAAATATTAGATAACCATCCATTTTAATTTATTTTGGCCATCACATCTAATCATTAACTCTTATAATAGCTTTAAGTTGTAGTTTAATCATATTTTCAACTAATATTTTTTAATATTGATGGCTAAATGATGGTTAAAATAAATTAAAATTGATGATCATGTAATATTTGTCTCAATTTATATCACTTTCATTTGATTTTTCATTATATCTTTTAATCTGACAGATCGATTATTAATTCATTGCGATTTGAGCTTTATTTAAGAGTTTGTCGTTCTAAAGACATATCGAAATCTTTTATATATATATATATATATATATATATATTCACTCTACAAATAATTTAGATGATCAAAATTGAGAATTTATGTGAATTATTTGACGAGTATACAAGTTCAAGCTAAGCTTTTGATAACCAGCAAGGACTTGATTTTTTACTATATATAAATGAGTCTTATGTCATTTGAGCATATAAGGTATGGATTTCAATTCTCCAACAATAGAAGCCTAAACTACATGAAATATATATGATTGATGATCCATCTCATGCATAAAAAGCTTCTAGCTATATAGCTACTCTAGATTCCATTGTTGAAGGAGTCACATTCAATCATATCATTCATTCATTCATCACTTTTTCTTACTTACTATACTTACTTTTGAAAATTATGAGGAAAATGAAACAAAATAATGGTGTCTTCTTCTAGGGTTCTAAACATTATCCAAGCAAAATCTTATTACTATTGACTATATATATATATATATATATATATTGAAGTCTTTGATTTTTATCAAACAATTAATCAATAATAATGTTTGGTGGTCAAAGTCTACAGGAACCTCTCTAACAAGTCCCTGAGAATTCCAAAAGGGTCCAAATAGATATTTCAAAAATGAGAAGATTCTATTCCAAATTAATATTACCAAGCAACACCTTCTTCATCAGTTTAATTTTCAGCTTATATATATATATATATATATATATTGTTGCATCACATGACCTATCTCCATATCCATGTGACCCACTTTGCATTCCTTTTTAGAAGAAGAGAAAGTTTTGTCTTTTATGTTACCAAAGCA
Organism: Stylosanthes scabra; assembly: GCA_036250425.1. Classification (NCBI taxonomy): domain Eukaryota; kingdom Viridiplantae; phylum Streptophyta; class Magnoliopsida; order Fabales; family Fabaceae; genus Stylosanthes; species Stylosanthes scabra. The sequence goes on from JASCZI010000183.1 coordinate 61,453, forward strand.
CAAATCTAAATGCATAACATGTGAAGATCATCACCATGTGGTAACTAATTGATTAATTAATAATAATGTTTTTCTTTCAAAAATAAATAAAAAAAAATTTGGAAAAAATAGAGATTAGAGAAGAAGATGCATGCCTCCAAAAAAGAAAACTATTATTATTGGATTAATTAATAACTAAATGGGAAGGTTGGAATGCTTTGAACGGTTATATATACAGGTCTGATAAATCAAAATACTTATGTTTGGTAAACTAATTTTTTAATATTTATAATGATTTTAATAAACATAAATTTAAAAAACTAATAATAATGTAAATATTTATCATTAATATATAAATCTATATTTGATATTTTAACTTTAAAAAATACAAGTTAATTTTAAAGAGTATATTATTAAGTATTTTAAAAAATATTCATTTTTTTTCAGAATTAAAACACAACGACGTAATCTTTTTAAATTTACCAAATACAAAATAATAAAGTATGCAAATATAAGTATTTTTCTAAGAAGTGTTATTAAACCAATTTTTTGAAGACTTATATTTATATTTTAAAAATTGAGGGAAAAAAATTTTAATTGTGTGTAAGTCTCAACTCAAAGCGTAATAAAGAAATAAATAAAGATGTAATTATAATAATGCCTTTCCAATTTTTGAGTGAACATAACGAAAGTTTGTGTTTAGAAAAGAGATGTTAATGTGGACTTAAAAGTACTAAGCATTACTTTTAGTGATTAAAACATTTTTTGGCTCATCAAGTTAAGTATATTTTGTTCTTTTGCAAGAAAAAAGAATAGGTGAACTAATTATTAAGCTGGCGTTACCTATATAGTTTTCAAGAGCTTAGAACGAACTTGAGTTGTACTATATTATTATTCTTTTTTTTTTACTACTATATTATTCTTGAATAATGTTTCATGTTGCTAGATATTTTGCAACTTGCTACTAACTCAACTATGTAAAAAACACAACGGTAACCCTAATATTTATTTATTTATTTATTTTTGTAAATGGCAAACCTGCTAAAAATTAACAAATAATAATTTATGAGTCAATATATATATATTATTTTAATAATGTGACAATATATATTAAATATTTGTTGAAGAGAATATATATTTTATATCATATTCATATAAATTTTAATTAATATATCATCTTTTTAAGGGAAGCTCATAATCTCCTATTTAGTGGACAATGAAATAAACCACTCTTTTCTCCTATTTTTTTTTTTTATATATTTTATTCATTTTAAAAAGCAAAGAAATGTTGGTGGGGTTGTGATCTTGATGTTTCTACCTTAATAAAGTAATATGAATGATAAGTGCTTCCTGCTAAGGAGAGTCTCATCAATAACATGAAAAATTCACCACCGAATATCTCAGCCAAATAATGATGAATTTTCACATGCAAATTGCAAAGGACAATACCTTTAATATATTAATTAAATATCATGAATTTCAATTTTCACCTAAAGTCATGGATTTCTTATTATTATTAATTGGAATTTTACATCATTATTACCTCTCATGCATTTGTCTACCATTCTGCTAAATTAATATCACACTTCACTCTATCACGCTCTTTTTTCTGGAAAAGGTCCCATTCAATTCAACCAAACAAATATACATAGCTTTTGTAACATAACTTTATCTCCATTTTTTATTAAATAATTGCTGCTACACTTAAAGATGTACACATACACAAATTAAGCTAATGTATCTGTAATTTTTATTACTATGAAAGTTGCGATTATGATTTGAATAGGGTAAGGTGCAAAAATAATATTTCACCCATCCATATTATTATTATTATTATTATTATTATTATTATTATTATTATTATTTATGAAATGAGCCTCTCCAGCAGCATACTAATATTGATGCAATAAAGAAAATTTTAAAAAAATAAAGAGCACATATTTACATAGTTGTTCTTTATTGGAAGTGCGTTTTGTTTTAGAATAAGACCAAAGAATTGTCAGAAGCCGTAGGTCACAGTGCATGTTCCTTTCTGGATCTTTCCCTTGAAAAAAAACTACGTGATTTAAAGCATTAAATAAAAGGTTTAAAAAAATATGGTTAGTGGAGACTGGAGAGTGCTTGAAAGGGGAAAAAATGGCAGCATCATAATATATTATAGAGTTATATGACCAACAATTTTTTTTTATCAGTATTTAGTCAATCAAAATATTTTATTATCTGATTAAAAAACACAAATGTATAAACAAAACATATATACCGATCAAAATTACTAGCCGATATAATACAGATGGTTGGTCCTTGAAGTTTATTATTATTATTATTATTATTATTATTATTATTATTATACACCTAGAAAAGGCAACAATTTTAAGTCAAGGTTTGGAAGGGCATTAAAAAATTATCCATGGAAGTGTAGTTAAAGGTGATAGGAAAGGGCAAGTTCATAACCTTTTTCCAAGCTTTTACTCTCTCTTCCTCTGTATGCGTAACGTAGATTATTCTATGATAGAGCATCTTCAACAGTAAGTTTTAATTTAGCATCAATTTGAGTCCCATATAATAACACATCAATATTTATGGGATCATATGTCATTTGATACTTTATTTAAAATAATATCTCCAATATTTAATTTTAATTTAATATCAATTTAGACCAAACTATGTCACTGCTTTCTAACTTGGTTTTACTCTCATAAATAATGGCACTGTTTTCTTTTGGGTCTCGTGCTATGCAAAGAATACATGTTGATCCTCGTAATCATCACTTGTTCGAATTTAGCTTTGATACGAAGGCCTCAATTTTCAATGTGTTGGTATATGAATATAGTAAATAGCTAGAGTTAAAAAATATTTAACTGCCTTCTTATTAGTTGTAGAGTTATGAATCTGCTTTTTCCCTAATTTTTTACTACAATTATTTTTTATAAAAACAATTTGTACACCTAAACTAGAGTAAGAGCCGCTTATCTCTCTTTGTCCTAGCAGTAAAGAGGAGTGCCTCAAAACACAAGGTTAGATCGAATTGGATATAGACGAATTTCAATCCAATCCACACAAACTTCGTCGGATTCACCTTTAGTATGATCCGACCCACAAAAAACCAGTGAAAAAATAACATTTCTTTGGAAGAAAAAAAAAAGCCCATAAAACCCAATTTTCGGCCTGTTTTCTCAAAAATCATTATTCAACAAACTTTAAAATGATGTAAAAAAAAACTTTAAAATAAGAAAAATATAATAAATACAACATATCCCCTTGAGAATTCACATTTTCTGTGCAACACATTTTCACATTCATTTGCGGATTTTAAGTAATAATTTTCCAAATTTGCATGTTGCAGTACAATTAAGGGGAAGATGTAGTACTACTATTTGGCACCTTTGATTTGTATTTGAAGTCAGTAGTACAAAGTTGTACTCACCAAAACTAGAACATTCCCTGCTTCACGGAAACTAATAACACAAGTACTTCCTTGTAGTACATGTAATATAAGCCTGGGAAGTACCAAGTTTGAGGCTATATAACTATAACCCACTGAATCATGTTGCATGGAAGCATCATCACATTACCATAACTATGATTGAATATTCTAATAGACGTGAGGGTAGGGATGTTCTACAGGGTCGTCCTGAGATCACATGAGATTCAAGGGTTTAGGGCATATGTCTGTGGTCTTATCTGAGCCTACATTGCTCGAATCATGTGTTCTCAGGTCGCCCCTGCGGAATTTTCTCTACCAAAGTACAGCATTGTATTCAAAGTGTGTTTGATTATGGATGCAGTTCCCACCAATGAAAACGGTGGTACAGTAAAAAGGTACAAATATGCTATGCATGATTTCCCATTTTCTTTTTTCGTTTACAAAGGGGAAAAGGATAACTCACCCCTTCCTATAAAAAAATTTAGTGAATACTTTAAATAGATAAGGAGCTTAAATATGCTAAAATAATAATAATGGACCATAACATAGCATTAATTTAAGCTAGATATAGACTAAACAAGAAGCATAAGTTAAACTAAAATCCTTACTTCTGATTTAATGGCTTGTAGCTCTTCTTCCATAACTCTCTTCCAAACTCCATCTACCATAAGCCACCCTTCATCCCCTTCTGTTTGCATTACATTGTTTAATTCACCAATTTCTTCTTGGGTCTCCTTCATCTTTTTGACGTTTGAGTTATCAAGTTGCTGAAGGTCTAAAGTGGCATCTCTCTTGGCACCATGTTTGATAAGTGTACAACTGTCTTCCCTTTCTGATACTTGATTTTGATTTTGGTTTTGGTTGTCAATATTGTCAAGAACAGGGAGAAAACCAGAAGAACCAGCAGCGCGGGGCAACATGCCGATAGGACATGGGTTCCATGATTTTGCTAGAGTCCACCCTTGTGGTTTTTTAGTCTCACAATCCATAGCCATGGAATTTTTCTTCTTCATAATTAATTGTTTAACTAACTCTAGCTTTTTAGCTGCTTCATGTATACATTCCTCAAATTGGGATATATTCTTTGAATTCAATAAAGAGCTATCATCATCAGAAATTTCTAAATTGGACAAACCAATATCAGAAACCTTTGTAACTCTATTCAACAATGCGGTATCATCCATAAGTACCGCAAGCTGAAGGGCTGAATCCATAAGCTGCTTGTTGCAGAGTCGTGAAACTAGAAGACATTTTCGAAGAAGTTCAACCAAAACTCCTTTTGGCATTTTTGCTGCCGCAGAAGGGGCTTTGCTGAGAATTCCAACAAGCCATACAAACAAAGAAGAAAGATGATGACTTCGGTCAGACTCTGCCCACAAGTGGGAAACCCCAATACCCGGATTGTCTGCGAAAAAAAGAACATAAAAGTCATGCCACAAAGAATAAAATCATAAACCTAAATGCTTAAATAAAGAACCCTTTTTCTAAGTGGGGGAAAAAAGACCATTTTAGTGCAGTACAAAAGCCCTAGAAAGGACCAGAGATTGAACCTTTAAGCGAAAGGTATAAGACTATAAGGTATTACAGTGAAAAGAATGCAATGAATGCATCTCCAATAGTACTATACAATTATTATTATTATATATATAAAAAAAGACACTTACCTCCACATTTTTCTTCCTGAGTCTCAATCATACCAAGAACAGCGTTAAGAAGGTTCAGGAGTAATTCTGGTTCCTTGTTCCACAATTTGATTATGACAAGATTCCAATCAGACAATACATTCTCTGCAGTTAGATCAACAGTTCCATCATCTGCATTTTCTTTGAACCCTGAGGAACTTAAAATTTTCAACAAATACTCCAGCAGCACGTATACAATCTCTGAGGAGAAGGTTGAATATAGGTGAAGAATGGATTTCAAGATCTTTGTAATCTGTTTCTTAGAGCCTGAAAAAGTTGCAGGGTTGATTAGTGTTTGAATACCCTTCACATCAACTATAACTGAAGATACACTATTATAACAGTACACTTTAGTTTCAATAAGTTTTCAGTATGAAATAAAAAAGTGCACAAAGATCACTACATCATCTCAAACAAGCAAACCAGTCTATTGGCATAATAAACAAAGGAACTCTCCAAAACAACCCATGAGACATGAGCTAAAGCCTACAAAATGGAGAAACACTCTTTTTGAGATGTATACTACCTCCAACTCTAAATAGTTTTCACCTTGCATGAATACATATAAAAAAGGTAACATAACAAAGAATGTAAACAATATATCATATAATAAGAATATTATACTACCTCCAGATCGTGATGTCTGGCTCTTGCCAACCATAAGAGCCAAATGCTTGTTACGCCCAAAAAGCAATTCACCATGCTTGACCCCTTTAAAACAGAAAATAGTCAAGATCAGAAATTTAGAATATTCCCAACAGAAGAAACATTCTCTAGCACAAAGATGTTAATTGTTACACAAAAATCCCAATCCAAACTCAGCAACTACAACCAACTACAGATAAAATATTTCCCACATCTAAATCAAATATTTCAATTAGGTGAAAGCATATTAAGCCAGAAATATGGAACAATACTTATGTAGCAGCAAATCTCATTGTACTTAACAAGACACTGCATCATGTAGTAGACATTATTGAGTATTTTCAAGTATATTACCCCTACTTATCATGCTAGACAAAATATGCAGTTATATATAAAATAACTGAGAAACAAAAAGTACAATTCTATCACCGTTTATATGGAAAGTATGTAAAACTCTCGGAAAAAAAAAAAGAAAAAAAAGGAGCATAGGCAGCACTGGTTTCAACATTTCTAAAACATCTTCTTATTCTTGATGCTTGACAGATGAAGAAGTTGGGTCAGCATTTTGTAAGTCATGCTGAATAAATTTATGAAGTAAAAAAATAGAAAATCAAAGCCACACATATGCTAATTGCTATTCAAGACAAATGAAGACTCAACAAAATAATATGGAAAAGAACTTTAAACTATCACAGTTTCACAGTTTCAAACTGAGCTTTCAATTTTAAATGAATCACATGCTTTCCTCTCAGGACAAGTTCCATGTGCATTAAAATAGAACAGCAGACAGGAAAACATACAAGAGAACTCAATTAATACTAGGAAGATATTTGACTTAGAACAAAGAATAGAAGGCATTGAAAATTGCTGTATGAAGAAAATAAATAAAGCTTACACACGTTTTCCCAATGAAGCGCTAGAATGGGAACTCCCGTTGTCTTTCAGGCAGATAGCTAATTCACGAATCTTACACTTGATTTCTTTCTTTACCTTTGCATTTCCAACACCCTGAAAGGGAATTTCTTTGCTCTGCGGCTCCCAGTAATAAGACTTTAACCAATCAAGTGCCTGAAATTACAGCAGACTATCATACACGATAGTTCAAGGAACTATACATACTAACTGTGAAGGAAATAACTACATATACCTAGCCCGAGGGGATAAACTGCCCATATCCAACTCATAAAGGGCAGCCCGGTGCATAAGACCAATAAAAGAGCAGCCTAAAGTTCAAGGCTCAGAAACCCTTTTAGAAGTGAGATGGAACAGTTCTGTCACGGATCTATAATGGGGGATACATTTTTCCCCAACCAGCCAACCCTACCCTCAGTAAAAAGAGTTAAACCCCATTAATGCCCTCAATCCTTCTATGCCAATGGGAGGACAACCCTCCCCCCGCATCTCTCTCTTCAATATATATATATATATATATATATATATATATATATATATATATATAACCAAAA
>JASCZI010000183.1:68752-79928 GCA_036250425.1 Stylosanthes scabra
TCCAGAGGCAACAGAAACTTGCTAAAAAAGATACTGCAATAAGGGAATGACGAGACGGATTATTAAACACTAACAGAGACCAACATGAACCTTACCTTAACAGAGGCACTCCGAACAACCCTGAGTGATGGAAGGTCACGATGCGATCCCTCTGCATTTGCAGTCACAGCAATGAGTAAGCCGAAACACAGTGCCTCATTAAAACAAGCCAATACATGAATCTTGTTCAACACGACATTAGGAAGAGCGCATTCAACTCATCCTATGATCACAAAAATAAAACCAAGGAATAAACAACAAGTAGAGAGAGGAGTACTTATTTACCATGCCGAATATCAATGAGCGTGCGCGGCATACCAATTGCCTCAGCAGCCTCAGCAATTGAAATCAATTCCTTCTTGCGTGTTTTCTCAACAACACAATTCACTACCCTAAAAAACAGAAGCATATAAGAAACTGTCATTTAAATTTACCACTGAAACAAGATTAAGACTAAATGCTCAAACCAGACCTTGGAAAACCTAGAAAATTAGCTTGTCGAGGATTCTATGAATCAATTTTATCCATCATAGTATAAAACATTTTAAGAGATAAACTGAAATCTAAAAATAAAATGAAGTAAAAGACTAAACTAAACCCTAAGTTTCTACTCCAAAATCAATAAAAGTAGAATCTGACCTCACGATCGCCATGCAATAAAGCATGGAAAGAATCTCCTCGGAGAGAGAAGCTTCATTAGATTGATCCACTCTACATGAAAAAAGTAAAATAAAAATCACAATATTCAAATAATCAACAAATTTATTGGAAAAGGTGTTACCTAAAGCAAGGATCCTTCTGCTGGATTTCAACGATGGAAGCTGTGACTTCGACGATAACCGGCAAGCAACCGCGGCTTCGCCACGCAGATATCTGAGAGAGAGAGGAAAACAGCGAAAGATGCATAGGAAAAGTTAGTTACGAAACGGTTGAAGAAGTTGCAGAAGAGAGAGAGAAAGTTAGTTAGTTAGTTACTCTGTTGAGAGCGGCGGAAATAGAGTTGGGGGAATCGGAGAAAAGAGAGTTTTTGACGAAAAGCCATTCGTGCCAGCTCAACCAGGGGACTAATCTTCGTGCACTTGACGATGTTTTTGCGGTGTCTTCTTCTACGTTGGGTTCTTCTCTGAAGCCGAATAACACTGACTCCATGAGTGGAGAGTGGAAACTGAGTTGAACAAAACGGCAGTGTTTGTGTTTCGGGGCTGAGAGGAAGGAGTTGCGGGTTCGGTATCCTTTTGGACCGCATCGTTTTGGGCCTAAACGGATTGGGCCTTAATATGGCCCATTAATAACCAAAAATAAAAATCCATGTGAAAAATAATACTCCATTAAAAAAAAGAGTATTTTTTTACTGTACATGAAAAATGGTTCCAAGATATTCTGGTGAAAACAAAAAAAGCTTAAAAGATTTGTCACTACATACCAAAAAAAAATATGGATAAAAGAAGATTTTGTAAAGTCCAAAAAAAAAAGGAAGAAGATTTTGTCACTTTGGTAGTTTGGTGTATTAACTATCTGAAAAATATTAGAAAGTCAACACATTATGGCCAATAGGGAACCAACACGTTTCGGATGATAACTCATATAAGTTAACATGTTTTGTCCACTATAATCATAATTTTAATCTTGTGTTTATTTTATTGGGATAAACAGATAAATGTATAAAATAATTAATTTTGAAAATAAGTTTTTATTTTAAAAAAAATATGTATGTGCATGAAATGGAATATTTTGTGGAAGCCACCCACAAAATGAGTTAGCCTACCATTTCATACACACATGGATTAATTTTTATGATAATACTAGATGTACCATTGTACCATTTAGTTTGATCCAAATTATAAAACCAAATTAGACCGTTACAATCGAAGACCATCATATGAGAAAAACTATTCTTGACAACTCCTTTGAAACTTTTAATATCATTACATTTACTATGTACATCATTGTTCAACAACCAACGATGACTACGACGATAACAATAAACAAGCTTCTAATATGGGATAAACAAGCTAGTTTTGGGATTGCTAAACATAAACACATTCTTTAGGATGCATCATAATAACCTTTAGTTTGAACAAGTATCCTTTATTGCCTGCATTTCACTTTGAACAGTTTTCAAACTCAATCTCACAATCCAGTGATGCTCGAGGAAACTTTGCAATCTTTTCATACACCTCCGTGGTGTTTACTTTCTCTCCATAACCACAAGTATGAAGCTTGACACCAACGTGAAGTTTTTTCAATACTGCCGCCGACTGCTACAAGATTTTTATTGCAAGTAACTCGTGCTCAAGCCCGCCACAATTGCTGATCTTAATAGTCTTCAGGTGTGTCTTAAAACACGCTGGTAATGGATCCATGTCTTCACAATCTAAATACACATATACCCCAGTCTGCATTGTCACATACAACAAGTGAGAAATGAAAAAAGGGAATTCCAAGAATTAGTAGATAGCAGTGAACATTCCTGTTATTACTACTATGAAAAAATACCAAAACTACCCACGAAAGATTCGTGCGCTAATAAAACTATCAATGAAAGAAATAAACGAGTTTTCTACCCATGAAAGATGGGTTTTGTATGACAAAACTACCCAAACGTCATTAACGAGGCATTGATTTTGGGTAGTTTTTGGTGGCGTTTTGGGTAGTTTTGTCATACAAAACTCATCTTTCATGGGTAGAAAACTATTTACTTTCTTTCATGAGTAGTTTTGTCGGCGTTCGAATCTTTTGTGGGTAATTTTGATATTTTTTCCTTACTACTAAGTACTAGCTACCTCAAAGCTAATAACTTGGAGAAAAGGTGTCTTCTTCATCATTTCCAGGAATGGTTGAAATGGCAACTCACAGGGGTGTAACGACCCAAGGGGGTAATAAGTGAATAAACATAATTCAACCAAATTAGAAAACACAGGTAGGTCCCTTAATGAAGAGTCCACAATGCTCATGACCTGACAAACACATTGAAAATATTTAAAAGGATCTTCAAATAAAAAACTTGCAGGATAATCGAGATAGCAAATATTATGATGTCGAGATGTCGAAATCAAACCTTAACAGCATCTTCACTAATCCTTAGGTTTTTCACACAAGAGAGTTTTTTAAAAAGGTTCAACACAATAGAGCCAGTATCTTTAAATGGCAACTGTTCAACATCTACATAAATTGAGTCAATATGAATAGTTGCTTCAATCACTGAGTTTGAGCTTAGTAAGGAATAATTATCCCCAGGGAAGCCGCGATAAGGAAATGACTTCAGATGAGTTCCATCAACAAAAATTTCACAACATTTTGAACCATTCTGATTATCTATACCATGATCTTCGTCTTCTTCATCAACAAAATCATCATATTTGCAATCTCTAATGACAACTTTCTGAAGCAATGGAGAAGTGATAGTAATAGCTTTGACATTCATCCAATCGCAATCAATTAGGGTCAACTCCTCCAAGGATGGACAACCAGAGAAAAGCCGACCCGCTGAAGAACTGTCCGGAAATATAATCCTTTCCAAACTCAAACTCAAACTCCTTAGACTTGGCAAAAGAATGGATGAAGGAAGCTCTAGAATTTGATGCATATATAAATGAAACTTCGTCAATCTTGCAAAGCTAAATAGATGATGTGGGAGGACCAATGGTTTCTCAATGTAAAGGACAAGATTTAATTCCTCAATCCCAGGGTTGATGAAACCACGTAGCCACTCGTTGACCATAGGAGCATTCTCATGAGCAGAACACGAGAGAGAGAACTTCGTAAGATGCTGCCATCTTTTGAAAAGCAACTTGATCACAAATTCTCTGAATACTTGTCTTTCGCGATACTCTTCATTCAAATCAATTTTGGAGATATCCTTCCAAAGATGCTGCCATCTTTTGGAAAGTAAACTTGTTCGAATAGCTTCTTTTGTGGGAAGGAAAGATATGATAAGCGCACAAAGTGGGTCAGGCAGATCACATATGTTGATGCCGCTCTCATCATTTTTCTCTTCCATGTGATGCTGTTTGTGCTTCTCCTCGTTAATCAAAGAATTCAGACTCATGCTTTAGAAGGCTTCCCTGTTATACACCATGAGATGCAGAATGATTGAATGAAACTAAAAGCAGATAGTTCATAAGAATGTTAATCATGGCAAATTAATTCTGCATCAAAACAATGCTGCAACATGTAAGAACTTCCCTAAGTAAACCAATTTCCTGTTCTTTCAGCAAGATAAGTTATTACAGACTTTCTAAACAACCGTTAGTAGCAAGGTAGCAATAATCACAAGAGTTACTTTGTTTCCTTCGGGTCATTTTTCACTGATTCTAATTTCTCTAACAAAGTGAAGCAACAAAGTATTTATTTATAAATGTAATGAGAAGCAACAGCATACATGAATGAGAAAAGCGAAGAACATAGAGAGTAGAGAACAAAACTATTCCCGGAGCCACTCCCCACTTCCATTTACCAAACCTTAACTATTTAACCCATTCTAACCTTTTGCATGTCGTTCAACCATTACCATAGAGAGGAATTGCTAAATCATAAAACCCTAACCCAGCACAACCCAACCCTTCACTCCAACATCAACAATGCTCTATTCTGTCACGGAGTGGCATTTATTACATGTGGATGTATGCATATAATAGAATTATGTAATAATAGGTGCTGAGACAGGTATTTATCCCTGATGGCAATGCCAAAGGGGGTAATTAGGCCACCTTGAACTTTTGTAAGTCTCCTTGGATTGAGAATGAAAACGACTTTTCTAAAAAAAAACTCCAACATAAACAAAGATTCAAAATGTGAAAAGCAAAAAAAAAGAATATACGAAGATAGAATAGAAGGAATGAGAAGCAAAAGAGAGTGAACAGTAACCTGAAAAGTAAAAACCAGCCATTGTTGGCGCCAGCCAGCTCCAATCCGGAGAATGACGCTCCACACTTACTCCTCACAAGTCACAATTCCACAGTCGTAAGAACCGGTCAGCCTACTAAATCACTGTTCAACAGTAGATCACTGATTAAACCTTTAAACTGGTTTCAAATAAATAAAAGTATAAATTATAAAAAGCTTAAAATTAAAATTGAAATACATGTCTTTAAAAACTATAAAGTCTCTATTTCTAGAATTAACTAATACAACTATAGTTCACCATTTTTGACATAACAAGAGTACACCAAATTTCAAACATAACAAAATAACAATTATAATTGTAAACAAGAATTCAATCAACAAGTAACAATATATACAACTTTAATTAGCGTTGACCACAGTGCCTCGGCTATACCTATGTATACACTTGCCTGCTTTAAACTCCCGGATACTTTGATTGATGAACTCACAGACTTGTGATGCAATTTTGGTGGGGACAATGGAATAATGAAAAGAAAATGCAGTGGATAGGATGGGATACAATGCACAGACCTAAGATGCTTGGTGGCCTTGGCTTTAAGGACCTAAAGGCGTTTAACCTTGCTATGCTTGCAAAACAAGGTTGGCGTTTAGTCACTAGAGAGCATTCACTACTGTTTAAAGTATATAGAAGCCAATGCTTCAAATTTGGCTCTTTCATGAAGGCTGATGTTGGATCCAACCCTTCTTGGGCATGGAGAAGCCTAATTGAAGGCCGGAAAATTTTGGAAAAAGGCCTCAAATGGAGAATTGGGGATGGTGCTCTAGTTCGAATTCGGGATGACCCATGGTATGGTGACACTCCCCCATTCAGGTTTCCTCCTCACGATAACTTACCTTCTTCATTAATTTGGGTTAAACAGCTAATGACAGAGGATGGGTAATGGAATCAACAGGTTGTTAATAACTACTGCAATCAGCTGGAAGCACAAACTATCTACCAAACTCCCAAAAATCAGGAAGCAGATAAGTTGATTTGGAACAAGGAAAAAAATGGAGTCTATTCTGTTTCTACTGGTTATGACCTAGCTTTCTATTTCAACCATATTCATGAGCAACAACTACATCCCAAATTCTCAGCCAAAAATCAGAGTCTTTGTATGGAAGATTGGTCATGATGGCTTACCTACTATGGCGAGACTTCACTCTAGACTGGCGCAAGTATCTCCAATGTGCCTCTTTGCATGGCCGGATTCTGCTATTGTTTGGTCCAAGGTTAGCCGTCAGCTAGTACCAGCGCACCTTCACCAAGAACCTCCATGGATTTGGCTAGAGTCAAGCTTATCCCTAATCACATCAAGAAGCCACAATAAGCACCTCATGAACCAATTTATTTTCACCCTTTGGAGTATTTGGCTTGCTCGGAATCAATGGGTATTTGAAAGGAAGAGAATCTCACCTGAAGAAATTTTGGCTTGGGCAGGAAACGCTGCTATGGAGTTCATTTCTCTCTCTGCAAAATTCAGATAGCCCTGTTCTTCTTCGAGCTTTTTTGCCATGAGTACCTGTTATTTCTTTTTTTTTTTTTTGGTTAACTACTTCTTTATTGTTGGGTTCTTTATATTTTTTCTTTTTGGTAGGGTGGGTTCTTTATTCTTATTTCTTATTGTTTGGCTTAGTTTGTTTTCGGAAAGGTTAATTTTATGGTGAAGTGGTGTTATCATAAAGAGCATGAAGAGCACTAAAAAAATGTATGCTTTTATTTTGAAAATTAATAAAAATAAAAATACACATCATCATATAAAAGTTGAATTACACTAAATTTTCATTCTCTTCATCATTTCACCACTTCTTCTTGCCATGCACCTTTCGAAAAACCCCTATTTCGTGACCATTTGTTGTCCAATTGTGGACCTCATTTTCTCAATCAATAAAATAATCTCCTATATCTTAGTTAAAAAAAAAGTAACAATCTATACCAACAATTAATCAAGTAACAATATATTTTGAGTTGAGTGTGTCATTTGAATTTTGAACAAACCATTATGGTTGTGAGCTAAGCACTTGATGTTAACTTCACTTGATTTTTGTAAAAAAAAAAAAAAACTTCACTTGATTTTTTTTCTTTTATTTGAACCAATGATAATAATAATAATTTTTTTGTGGAAATCCATTGAGCGAAAGTGAGTAGAGTAGAATATTGAGATTTGGAAAATTTTATTACGAAAATATTTAATTGTTTTTTTTAGGATATTACTGTATTTAGAAATGAGAAAGTTTTTGGTGTCAATATTAGGAAGATAATAGGTAGTTAATATCATTTTCTCTTTTTTTCTCTCTCCTTTTATCATTCGTTATTTCTCTAATTATACTCATTGACTTCTTATGGATTTCCTAATTTGGTTTCCTAGCATTACTCATTAGAAATTTATCTCTCTCATAATAATAGTATTAATTATATTTATGTAAAATAAAAGAATATTGAGATTGAGATGACTAATAATAGGAATGAATCTCGTGCACGTGGCCATAGCGGTGAAGGCCACGTGACTGCAAACAAGAAGAACTGAACCTTACGGCTCTCAACTCTCAAGTCAAGTATGAACTCCGAACTCTGAACCCAACCGTGAGTTGAATAATCAGTGATGAAGAGCTTCGTACTTCTCTTGATCTTCTTCTTCTCCATCATTCAATCTTCACTCTCTCAATCTAACCAGGTTTATCTCTGTTTCATTTCCCATTCATCAGTAACTAGTGTATTTACTTGTGTTCTTGTGAATTCAACTTGATGCACTGACTTTGATTGAAATTTGTGTTTGTTTTTTTCTTCAGTACTGTGATGCTGGATTTGAATATGATGGTGAATCCACCACCGCATGTGGAAGTGGAACCTCACCATCAAAGTTGCTAATTAAGGGAGGCACTGTGGTCAACGCTCATCACCAGCAACTTGCTGATGTTTATGTTGAAGATGGCATCATTCTTGCTGTCAAACCTTCTATCACTGTATGCAATGCTTTTCTTTTTGTTCAAATATATTCCTTTAATGTCATATATGATTTGTGGTTTCTTCTGTAATTACCTTACTGAATTGATTCTAGGTAGGGTTGATTATATATATATCAAAGTGATTCTTAGTTAAGATTCATAGTTTAGGGTTTAGGGTATAAAATCAATTCTTGAGAAACATCACCAACTGTTATCCAATCATGAAATTGATTTTGAACAGGCTAGAGTCTGATTTTGAACCAGGACAACAATTTTGCATACATGCTTATGAGTTCAAATCAGATTAGTTCTCATATAGTGTGTTCCTTTGGTTATTTTCATTGGCAGGTTGGGGATGATGTGAAAGTGATCGATGCCACCGGGAAGTATGTCATGCCAGGTTAGGCCTTGCGACATAACATAGATCTCGTTTGTTTTGAGTTCTGTTGAATTTCCACCATGTTGAGTGCCAAGCCTTTTCATTTTCATCTTATTTATTCCAAACTTATTATGCTCTTCACCTGTGTATGTTCCTCTCTTACAGCTACAGATTAAATTTTACTGTTTAATCAGATAGAGATTTTGATATAATTATCCAATCATATGAGTACACATGATTGGTTGACAGTATATCAAGATTAATCTCTACAAGTATTTAATATTGTTCAAGTTTTGCATTTTTTATGTTTTTCTTGACCTTGTACACTCACACTCCTTGGATCTGAGATTAATCCGATCTTTTACCTGACTCTACAAATGCTTCTTTTTTTGACCAACAGGAGGCATTGATCCTCACACGCACCTAGATATGAATTTTATGAGTAGCGCAACAAAAGACGACTTCTTCAGTGGTCATGCTGCAGCATTAGCCGGTGGGACAACTATGCACATCGACTTTGTTATACCAGTGGATGGTAGTTTAACGGCTGGCTATGAAGCCTATGAAAAGAAGGCAGAGAAGGCTTGCATGGATTATGGTTTCCATATGGCTATTACCAAATGGAATGATGATGTTTCAAGAGAAATGGAAATCATGGTCAAGGAGAAAGGTCTTAGTTCTATTTCCTTATTGTGATTTGGAATTTGGATAATCTTCTTGAATATGGGGCCATAAGTATTTCAAATTTGGATTCCTATTAGCATATCTATGTTTTCTGTTTTCAGGTATCAACTCATTCAAGTTTTTCATGGCATACAAAGGAGCTCTTATGGTCAATGATGAGCTTATTCTGGAAGGATTTAAGAGATGCAAGTCCCTCGGTGCCTTAGCTATGGTCCATGCAGAAAATGGAGATGCTGTGGATGAAGGCCAGAAAAGAATGATAGAACTTGGAATAACTGGTCCTGAGGGACACGCCCTTTCAAGGCCTGCAGTGGTAAGTTCTCATATTTCCATTTGTTAAAATGACGTTTGATTGGAACATTATCAGATTGATTGTGTTTTCTTTTTGTATATCCTACAATTTTTGCTGTCTAGTAAATATATGTGTCTTCATGTTTTTTGGAACATGAATTATTTCGACTTTGACTTGCATATCTGTGTAGTTGGAAGGAGAGGCAACTGCACGCGCTATTCGCTTAGCAAATTTTGTGAACACCCCATTATATGTGGTTCATGTGATGAGCATTGATGCAATGGAAGAAATTGCAAAGGCCCGAAAATCAGGTTTTTAAATTTCAATCAGTATACCATTATTTTTAATATTCAATGATGTGACCTTTTTAAGTCTCCCTTTGGGTTCTCTGATGGCTTAGTTTTAGTTGGGTCACTTGTTTGTTTTGATGCTGCAGGACAAAGGGTTATTGGAGAACCTGTTGTCTCTGGATTAGTGCTTGATGAATCGTGGCTTTGGCATCCCGACTTTAAGACTGCAGCATCGTAAGTGCCTTCACTTGTTTCTTTGTTTTTCTTTTCCTTTCAAGTTTTGAGAGTGTAAGTGATATCATTTCGTGTTTTAGGTATGTTATGAGTCCCCCGATTAGAAGTAAAGGACACGATAAGGCACTTCAAGCTGCCCTTGCAACTGGAGTTTTGCAGGTTTCAATAATCACTCAAACAATAAATGATTGATCAAAGTAGTTAGGATTCTTTCACATCCATGCAATGCATCATATCCGATAACTTTTGGTTATTCGTGATCTAAAATTATGTTTGTCCTCTGCACACTATGTTCTTTTAACTGATATAGCTTACTTTACAAAAGTTTACATTTTACAAATTTCAGCTGGTAGGAACTGACCATTGTGCCTTTAATTCCACCCAAAAAGCTTTAGGAATTGACGACTTCCGGAAAATTCCCAACGGTGTCAATGGTAATCACACCATGCTCATGATTATTTGTGATCTACAAAGCATTCTAATTGATTTATTGTTCATTACTAATTTTCATTGCTACCTGAAATTTATAGGTATTGAAGAAAGGATGCATTTGGTATGGGACACTATGGTGGTAAGATCGTAATTCCCAGCTTATCAATCCGTTCATTTTTGGTTGGAGTTACAATAACATGGAAGAGACGATGTCTTTTTTAACTGTAGTTCACTGTTTATCACAGGAATCTGGTCAAATATCCGTCACCGACTATGTCCGAGTGACAAGCACTGAATGGTATGTTTTGAGTTGATCTAAAGAAAGGTAATCAAACTCGAGAGTTTACCATTCATGGAGCTTAGGTAAACTTGCATCGTAAAGCTCCACTCGTAAACTCTATCCGAGAACCTATGCTTGTACAACTCGAGAGTTTGATAACCTTAATCCAAGAGTGAATGCGGGCTTAGAATATTTTATTGTTTTTATTTTGGTTGGACAAAGTTATTTCGTAAAGAAGCCAACTAGTATTTAACTATTAATGTTTTCAATTTTTACAATCATTTCAGTGCTAGAATTTTCAATATATATCCAAGGAAAGGAGCAATTCTTCCAGGATCTGATGCAGATATCATCATCCTCAATCCAAATTCAAGCTTTGAGATATCAGCAAAGTCCCACCATTCCAGAATTGACACGAATGTGTACGACGGAAAGAAAGGAAAGGTACTCGTCTTTACTAAAACTCGGTCTCTCATGGGATTGAAGTTAATCAAATGCACAGTAGCAGCAGCATTAGTGTTTCATAAATTCAATCTGTTCATGTTTGTTTCCTATTCCATATGTCAATTACTTTTCCTTTTTTCAGGGGAAAGTTGAAGTGACCATATCGAGAGGGAGAGTTGTATGGGAAAATAATGAACTGAAGGTTACTCCTGGTACTGGAAGATACATACCAATGCAACCTTATAGCTATCTCTTTGATGGATTGGATAAGA
>JASCZI010000184.1:27450-40892 GCA_036250425.1 Stylosanthes scabra
CAGTCACGATCTCTTCCCCTATCCCTCTCTCTGTTCCGGCTGCTTGGCCTCTCTTTTTCATTTCGCTCCCTGTTCCTACTGTCCCCATCATTACGATCTCTTACTCTGTCTCTACTTCTTTCTCTGGAATCCCTGTCAATCCCTGCCATTGGTATTTACATAATCACTTAGTTAATGCCGGCCCAACCAATTCATAACTTCATTCAAACTCGTGAATGATCACCACTCAGTGCGTCATAATAACTTAGCTATCTTTTGATGAATTAGGTTATTCTAACTTGAAACTACGAGCTCTAAATATCCTTAAAAGACTTAACAATAGGCAAGTCAACAAGGCAATCAATCCTCTGTAATTCTATGCCATATGCTCCAAAACTAACCACACCAACATCAAGAACAAATTGTTATCCCATTGAATGGGGTTGGCTACATAGATCAAATGACGCCATTGAGCCCAAACAACTACTTTTTATTTAGTTTTACAGCAATTTGGAAGTAGCGTCCAACAGTCAACTGGTATATATACAGCGAGATCAACAACCACTTTAAACTTAGTCCTATGCAGGGGGTTTGAAAGTAAAATCAGACAAAATGACAAACATCAGTTGACATAAAGCCTGAGAAACAAGAGTGCTAGGAAAGGAAAATGAAAGCGAAATAATGAGGAAATAAAAGAGATATGTGATCATGAATGTATATAAATACCTAGGTCCTCAACCTCCCACCCAGCACGCCCCGAACCAGGAAGCACTCGTGCAGCTTCAGCTTGCTGTGTTTTAGCACGGAATTTCTTCTTAAGATTTCCGAATTCATCGTACAACTCCCCATCATCCTGTCATTAAAAAAGCAAGATTATAAAACCAGAGTAACATTCATAACATGTATAGATCTAACTTTCAATCAATCTTACTTCAGCCTCCCGCCTACGGCGTCTAGTTTCCTCAATTTCTTCTTCATCCAGCTCTTTGTAACCTCCGCCTCGCCCTCCTCTGTTAGGTTAGAGAAAACAATACAAAGTTAGTATAGTAATTTGGACAGTTTCACAATAAATGAAGTGAGACGAGATGAACAGTAAGGTGGACATTTAATGAAATTATATAAATGAAAAATGAAGGGAAGAAGTATGACATGGGAAACTTGATATTTTCAAATTTGGGATCAAAATAAATAGGACTAACCAAAAGCCTGAATTCAAAGAACTGAAACTTTTGTTTTCTTATAAATTCAGTTCAAACTAATCACACAGTCTTATCTCCTGTGGCCAGAGAAAGAATTTGAATCGGATACAATACCTTACACCACCCTCATTATGGCCAGGCTTATTTGTGTTGCAAATATTGCATTTAGTCCGCTTTGCCCAATTGATGTTACCACACCTAAAGTAAAAAGAGGACAAGAAACAGAAATCATCACACTGAATTAACATTTGAAAAAGAACTACATGGACAACACGTTTGTGTGTTTGAGTGTTAGGAATAACTACCACAGGCCATGAGCAAGATTAACAAAATACATGTGAACAAATAAACTTTGTGAAAAATAAAGACAAACAGATCATCACCACAGATCATAGCCAACTTCATAACCTCCCAAGTGCCAAAGGTTAACAATAGTGGCACCTATATTGTAACAACTGGAATGAAAATGCAGTGAAAATGCAAAATCAACTGCCCCATAAGAACAGATGACAATGAGAAAATAGAGGCTAAGTGGCTAGGGCCACATAACTGTCAACAACAAAGGATATCACATGAATCAAAGGAATGATTTCTTAGCTTACTGGTAATTTTTCAAATAAAACCCCAGGCCAATTTTAGTGTATCATCCTATTTCGAGTAGCTGAACACGATGTTGTGAGTTGTGACAGAACCAACCTGCCTCTATTGAATTTGGAAAGGATCCAGATTTACATGCAGTCACACAATTGTTCCTTCGTATACAAGTTACAGATAACCAGAATAGCTAGGGCTATTTGTGATGGGATGATAGACTAGGTTGGGATATGCCAAGACCCAAGATTGATATTTAAGACAAAATGCACTGCAATCTGAATCCTATACATAAGGGGCATCTGCACTTTCTCATTAATTAAAATTGGCAAATATCATGAAGCTAAACTTATTAAGTGCAAAAGCAGTTACAATGATCAGAACCAATTAGGGGAAGCAGTAACTTTAGCTTCAGCTATCTTTATGTACATATACAGGTTGTACATCATACATATGAACATATATCTCAAAATCACGCAGCAATCTACCCTGTTTAAACAATTTGCCTAAGCTTCTTCCTATCCATTATAAGAAAAGCATGTAATCAAACTGATGAAGGTATGTAGCTGACCAACTAAGCAGCACGTTTTGTACTTTAACCAAATTCTATAAACTAGTATTCCTTATGAAAATTGTGTTTAAAAGACAAAATTCTGAATGAAAACTGGTTATATAAGCATTAGACCAAAAAAGAAGAAAGAATGTGGGAGCAATGTGTTTGAATCATACATTGGGCATGGCCAATCATTGGGCCCAAAGAGTCCCCCAGTAACTGGACGGCCAACACCCCCTGACTCTTGACCTTGACCAGCACGTCCCTTGCCACGGCCACCACCGCCAGCAACCCCAGCAGCACCAACCGGACGGGCGCTTCCACAGCGATTGCAAGCACCACGAAAAGCAAAATTCACATTGGAGCAACTGCTAGTATGAGAAAAATTGTTATCCTCTCCACACTCAATTATCTAAGAAAAAACTGAAAAACATAATGTAAAAGAGCAAGAAAGAGCTGCTCACCAATCTCGTATATCACAGACCTGGTATTCGGACACAACCAATCGCCCTCTTGTTGCCAAGCCTTGCCTGAAGAATCAACTTGACCTCTACCTCTTCCACTACCCCCGTTAACATCTCTAGTAGTTTCCTCTAGCCCACCAACATTACCAGCAACAGCCGGTTCCGCCACTGAATTAAAGGTTTGCTCGTCCTTGTTTTTTGACTCAGCTATAAAAACCCCAATGGTACTACCATGAAAATCCTTGTTGTTAAACCATTCAACAGCAGCTACAGCAGCATGCGGATCTTCATATGTTACAGTAGCATCTCCCTTTGGTTCATTAGTCTCTTTGTCCCGATATAACCATATTTTAGGTCTTCCGGTCCGTTTATCTTTCTGCACAACATCGGATGTAATAGGACCAACAGTTCAGAAAGAGAATATGATGCAGAGAACATAGAGGGGGCAGAAATGCAACAAAAATCAATCAAACCATTCATAAAAAACTACAAATTATTGTTCTCTTCAGTCTTCATATATATATATATATATATATATATATAAACCCCAAATAAAACCTTTATT
Source organism: Stylosanthes scabra (assembly GCA_036250425.1). NCBI lineage: Eukaryota > Viridiplantae > Streptophyta > Magnoliopsida > Fabales > Fabaceae > Stylosanthes > Stylosanthes scabra. Next base: position 30,802 of record JASCZI010000184.1, read on the forward strand.
TGCAAAACATTTTAGTTAAAGTAATCACAACTTACATACAAATACATTAACAATGTAACATCAATATTTTGTACCAACAAAAGAAAAGACAAATTTCTTGGCTTTTTTTCCCCATTCAAAATAATAATATTAATAATGAAATTGAGAACATAGGATAGCATGAATTTTGAAGTATAGGTATATCCAATCCATACCTTGATTAAGCCAATGGTGCCAAAATACTCAGCCAACATTGTTTCGTCAGTGCCATAAGGCAAGTTGCACACATACACAGACCCATTCGAAGGAGGAACTTTCCCTTGATGGCTTGCCATTAGGGTTTCAATTTCATGAAAACAGAACCAAGAATGAACCACGACAGAGCCCTAACAAAACCACAAACACACACGCACGCAAATTAATTAATGAATTAAATAAATAAATCTTGAAATAGCACTAAAGAAGCTTCATTCGTTGATAATCGCAGAGTGCACAAGTATCGCAATTTTGAGTTCATCAATTTCGGAAACGACGAGTGAAGCTAGCGTTTTGGCGTCAATAAAACGAAATTAATGCGGAGTAAAATAGGAGAAAAGGGGAAATGGAAATTGAGGAGTTACGCGGAATTGGATGAACTAATTGATTGAAGCAAAACGCGATAGATCTGTGAGTTTATGATGTGAGGGTTGTCTCCTTCTTCTTCTTCTCTCGTTGCAGCCACACTACTGCCTTCTCTGTTTCCCCCTCCTCCGCCTCAAATGCTAAATGCTAATCCTTTCTCTTTTATTTTTTCTTTTTTTTCTCTCCCTCTATTTATTATTACTAACCTCGTGCTTGCAATGTTTAGCTGTTCTTGTATTATTTTTAAAGAATTAATTTTATAAATTTATTATATAATATTAAAATTGAATTTTTAAAAGAGATATATTGAGAAACAATTTTAGGAGTGTGCCATGCGGACGCTCTATCATTAACTGTATAAACTCAATTTTAATATTACATATATAATATAATATAATAGATAATAAATAATAGATAGATAATAAATATGTGCAAAATATAATAAATATGGATGTAAAATGTAATAAGAGAATGTATAAATGACATAATTTATGGATGCAAAATATTTAATAATTACATGGTTACTAAAAATAATAAATACTACTACTAGCCATATAGCGTTCCTCAATTTTAATGTTTAATTGAAAGGGACTAAAATTAAATTTCTTTATATTTTGGGAAGAAAATCAACGTTTTGGGGCCATTGCCCCTTCCAATATATGAGGCTCCGCCCATGGTCGTAACAAAAACGTTTTTCACCTATATACATCACGCATCAGCAAACACCAATGATTAATGAATGAGGAGGGCTATGTACACAATAGAGTATTAATCAATAATTAGCCAATAAAAATACGAAGAATACTGGTCATTCGAAAAAACAAAACTATTCATCTAAAATTTGATAAAGGAAAAATCAAGTATCTAGAATTGTGATTATTGTTAATCAATGGTGATAATTGTAATTGAGCTTTTTTACGAATGAATTTATTGTGTGTTATGTAGGCGACCCGATGCATTACGTGCATTAGGCGGCAATAAAATATGGCATTATACGACCATGTTATCCCATATCTACGGGTATCAGGTTTATATAAGTTAGATAGACTGAATGACCATTAGTTCAAGTTAGATGAACCTTTGGTTAGTATTTTCCTTGAGCGGTGGTGTCTGAGAATACATTTCACATTACATTTGAAGAATCTACAACGACACTTTAGGACATTGCGTACCAGTTTGGGCTTGCTGTTGATGACAACACCATTATCTGTTGTTTGATGGACTTCCAGATATTTATGAGGGAGTAGAGAGACAGGCCGACGTGATTGTGGTTTAGGGAGTTGTTTGGTGAGCTTCCTCCGGTCGGTAAAATAGATAATTTCACAATTAGCTTGTCATGGTTTCAGGAGCAATTTTATCACCACATGCCGATGAGGAGACGATCAGAATATATACCTAGGCATATATTATGATGTTGATACACACAGAGTTGTTTGGGGATAACTCAGGTGCTCGGTGTCACATTCGATGGTTGCCTTTCGTGGCACGATTGGATGATCTGGCCAGATATAGTTGCCGATCCGCGACTCTCGTAAGGCTTTATAGGTGTATGTGTCGGGCCACACACTGGAATGTGGTGCAACAGGCCAAACCACTTGGGCTACTTTTGTCGTGGATCTTTCGACAATTCCCGTCACTGAGGCTGTATGGTTTTGATGAGTCACGTTTTAGAGACCGAGTACAGGCTCCTATGAATGCATGTTTCTCGGCTTTGTCTCCATCACACAATATCTCATGGATCCCCTCAAGCTCATGCATCTGAAATCCTCCAATTGATTGGCGAGCACTGGTTTTCATTGCCATATATATAGCCAACTCACCAAACGTGCGAGTATTCCCTAAATCCCACTCAATCTGATCGTCACGTTTCAAGTCAACCATGAAAGAAGGAGATGCCACCAAAATTGGTATTTGTGGTGCCATGGGAGCGAAAATTGAAGTCAGATTCGACACAAATGCTCTAGAACTAGCAATACCATCTTTCAACTTTGCATATAGTTTAGTTGTTCAAACCATCGAATACATACTACAACAGTGGAATAATACCTCCAAGTTAGCATCGCTTTCAATGACAAATGAATCGTACTTCACGTTAGGGGTGAGCATAGATGCGGTTTGATTCGGTTATATAGGAAAACTCAACCCCGATGAAACTAAATTTCTGCGGTTCGGTCGGTTATTTTTACCAAACCAAACCAATACATATCAGTTTGGTTTGGTTCGGTTTTTTCGGTTTTTCATTTTAATTAAAATAAATGACAATCTGCTGTGAGAAAAAGAATCATCTGTGGTCATGACTACCATAAATTCCGTCATTGTATAAGTTAACTCTGCCTATCTCAAACATTTTGCAAAGCCAATCTAAGAGGATATTCATATTAAACAGTTGACTACCAACATAAAACATGTCCGCTCTTCATGGACAGGATCAACAAAAGACAAGTCTGATGAACTCGACTTTATGGAAAAGGAATGAAATGGTGCTCATTTGCTAGCACACTAAGCATAATACATCATACATCTATATGAAACTTCCATCAAAATTTATATAGAAATATCTCCAGATGATATTAATTTATACTTATTTGTTCTCTTCTCAATAATATTATACTGGCTAAATGATTATCCAATGGAATATAATTTTACAGCTTAATGCATATATCAATCAGATCAACAATTCTGAATGAAAATAATTCGTACTTTAACCTATGAATGATAAGTCACCTTTACAATGGGATAAGCAATTGGGTAACATATTATCATTAAAATTTGCACGAGAGATACGAAGTGGCATACAGCAAGCCCATATCTACTGCAAATTGCTTGGGGAATAACCTGAAATCCGAGGGAGAAAATAAGATTTGAAGAAAAAAAGAGAATATTCATTGGATACAAAGTGTTAAACCTAAATTGCTGACATTGACATACCTCCCCAAAAAACAGAACAAAAGTCACAGAGAGAACAAAAATATCATGAGAAATTTGAAGCAGGGTCACTCAAATAAGCATAATACGTAATGAAGGAGCATTAATTCAGTTACCTCCATGGCAGCTGCATTACACAGAAGCAGAGTCACCAGAAGCTGGTGTTGTTTCTGAACCACGGGAATTATAGCCGCTACACACATCACACACAAAAAAGAATAGAAATTTATCTTAATCACTAATCAGAAGCAAAAATAGTATCAAATAATTTTAATCCCTAATCAAATTATCAGAAGTAGAACAAAAGATTTATTAATAATCAACAAAGAAACATGAAAAATCAGCAAAGAAACAAAATTAAAGAATGAAGCTCCATTCTGATTAAAACATGAAATATCAACAAAGAAACAAATATTTATTAATAATCAGCAAAGAAACATGAAAAATCAGCAAAGAAACAAAATTAAAAAACGAAGTTCCATTCTGATTAAAACAAGAAAAATCAACAAAGAAACAAAAATTCTGAAACCCGAGATATTACCTGAGGTTCCATGGAGCAGTTGACGGCGACGGGGCTGCGACTCACGACGGGACGGCGCAGCGGCGAAGTGGCAGTGCAGCGGCGAGGCGGCGCAGCGGGCAACACGGTGCAACGGCGACACGGTGCAGCGGCAGCGACCCTTGCGTTGTCTCCGCTACGGGATGCGAGCCTCCGAACGGCGCTGACGGGGACGATGAGGGTGAGGGTGACTGGGTGAGTGTGTGTGAGTGTGTCTCGAGAGTGAGAGAGGGGTGGGTGAGGCGCCGTTGTGGCGTTGTGAGGGAGTGTGAATGAGAGAGACTGAGAGAGTGTACCAGTGTAGAGTGTGTCGAGTTTTTAGGGTTTCTTTTAGTGGGGGCTAAAGTGTAAATATTAGAAATAGGGAGCGTACATATAAAATCATCACGTTTACACTGACCGGTCCGGTTTGGTTCGGTTCAGATTTTGGAAAGCAAAACCGAAAACCGAACCGAACCGATAAAAACCGCAAAAAGTTCAAAAAATCGGTTTTTTCAATTTTCGGTTATATCGATTATCGGTTTATTTAGTTCAGCTTGTCGGTTTTGTTCTGTCCGGATCGGTTTTGCTCACCCCTACTTCACGTGTTCATGTACAACTGCAATAGGAATTTTGAAGAATAACTTATCAATACGTTTTTGTCCAGCTACTTCAAGTTTCTACATAATGCTTTTCTGCAACTGAGCAAATGTGGTGGACCAACGCACAAAAACACTCATTGAGTCTTTGCTGTTTAATCTGATTCCTTCTCTACTGTTCTTTTTTATTTTTTCCTTTATAGTGAATAAGAGCAAAAAAAAAAAATCACTTATTGTTTACCCATAGTCTTAAACCTTGATCAGGCACCTTCCTATTAACGCTTCCATGTGATTTTTGACTCAATAATAAATAGCTAAATCTCTACAACGATTTCTTTGAAAATGTAAAATCATGGAAATAGTTTAGCGATTCCCATAAATTTGTTTTGCAAAAAAACCCACCTCAACTTTTGAGTAGTAATATTAGAATATGCTATTAGCACATTAAAATTAATCACTAGTATATATATCATTAAAATATAAAATATATATTAAAAATAATAAAACTGTATATTTTTTTTAGAGACTAAATAATAAAACTATATATATGTTCTTGTATAAATATAGTGGCTGATTTTAGGAAGGATATGTCCTTTGTCTCCTCTTAGTTATTTTTTTTTTTGGTTATGTAGTCACAAAAAAAAAAAATAGTAGCTAATTTTAGTACTAATTTTGATGTGCAAATAAAATTATTGATAGCTAAATTTCTCAAATGGTTATGGACGATTACAATGGAATTTTCAATATATCATATATATCTCTTTTAAAATAATAGTTTTCACTGCAGCTGAAATTTTTTTTTTGGTAACCACTGCATTCAAGGTTGTCAAACTCGCGAGTTTAAGGCTCAATTTGGTAATGTTGTGGCTCTCAAAAAATGGCTGAGCTCTTTGTGCTCTCAAAAAGCAGCTGACGAAGAGTCACATGATGATCGTTTGGTAAAATAACTCAAAATTGCTCTCAATAAGCAGAAGCCACACATATCCTGTTTGGTAAATCTATTTGATAGTTGCTCTCAAAGTAATAAATTACTACAACAACTTTTTTGTTAGCATGTGATGCATTTATATAAAATAAAATATAATTAATTGAGGATAAAATTGGTTTTTTATTAAAATATAAGGTTAATCCCTCATTTTGCTTTTTGAGAAGCCAGAGCCAGCTTTGAAAAGCTACTCTTGAGGGCTCTCAAAAGCACCCCGGCTCTCAAAAGTCGGGAGCAAAAGCTCCTTGGCTTTTCGTGTTACCAAACGCAAAAAGGTAGCTTCTGCTCTAAAAAAGCCGGAGCACTTGGTCGAAAAGCTTTACCAAACCCACCCTAAGTAAGCTCGTAGAGTCGACCTAAACTCGACTCGCGAGTTAACTCTTAAATTCGTATGAGTTTACCTATTATATAAAAATAAAAATATATCATACATAATCTTAGATCTAGGCATTTAAAATTAAAAATTTTTAATTTTAGAGAACATAATAAATTAAACTAGTTATATATATTTATAATTTAAATGACAATTATCAATTATGCAATAAGTCCAATAACATATAATACGCAAGACACAAATTGGGTGCAAAGAGAAGTGGATGTGGGTAAGTCAATAATTTTATAACTCTAATTCTTAAGGAAAAGTCCTCTTTTTTGGTAATATGATGCTATTTTGGATGAAATTGAGTCAAATTTAAACCCGTTAACTCGCTCATAAACTCGCGAGTTTATACTAGTTTACTCGAGTTTACACGAGTTCAGTCGAGTTTACTGAGATGCGACGATGCGAATTTAGTACCGAGTTGACTCGATTCCACTTACGAGTTTAAGAGTTAACACTGAAGTTTAACAACAATCACTGCACTTGAATTTATTATCGACATAATTCGATTATTAAATTATAACACACTATAATTATTTTGCATAAGCTATAACCATAATTTCGAACATAAGAACAAACATTCTCTCTGCTAAAATCCGAGAAGATTTTTTTAAAAAAAACAAACAAAAAAGAAAGAAGTGCGTTGAACACGAACAAAAGTGTTGTTCCCTTTGCATATAGCGCGTAAAGTTCATGATGCTGCTTTCTCAAAGGGAAAAAAAAAGAAAATAATAATAATAATAAAAGTTATAGTCCTTCAAGTTAGCTCTAGCTTGGTGCATAGTCACTAACTCAGGCTCTCTCACACTGAATACTGAGTAGTCAGCACATGATGGATCACCGTTCACATTTCACGATCCATCGCAAAACCACTACGACACTAGTGCCACTATCAAACTGAGTGAAACTGCGACGACACATCAAAACCCTAAAACGACGACGTTTACAAAACCAAACCCTAATTCTCAATTTCCCCGGTTTCAGAATGATTCATGGTGGTGATCATGCAACAACAGCAGCAGAACCCCTCTGCACTGGTTCCACCGCCGCCACAACACATCAACAACGTTCACTCCTCTGCCTCCGCCGCCTCTACAGCCGTCACCTCCCTTAGGTCACCTTCCTCCTCCGCCACCGCCGTTGGACACTCCCAGCTATCTTCACCTTCCTCTCTTGCTCCTGCTCCCATTCAGCAGCGCCAACCCTTGCTCTCCTCAGTGCCTCTGCCACCTGATCATGCTGTCGGAGCGGCGGTTCCCATCGCCGCAGCCCTGCCGTCCGGTGCTGGTGAGCCCCCGGTGGTGTCAGTGACGTCTCCATTGGCGAGAGTCCGGCTATCGGACATTGCGCCCTACGACGGGGCACCCGCGGGGACCTATGTTAGGGCTGTGGAAGCTTTGTCTGGGTCGCTGATGAGGCACAATGCGGCGCTGATCGAGTTGGGGAGCGACGATTCGGCTCTGATGCGGTGCGGGTTGGAAGGTTCGAGGTTGTTCTTTAGGAGCAGGGCTCAATTGGGTGTTGGGAAGGGAAGCCGTGGGGTTTACATGTACAGGGCAGGAAGGTATAAACTAAATACAGTGATGATTCTCTTGTTATATTGTTACTGTTTGTAGCTTATTTGTATGATAATTATTTATTTCATATGTAGTTGTCTTTGCCTTGGCCTTATGCTACTGTTATTTATAGAGAAGTGAAAAGAAGTAGGATATATTTGCATCATGAAATTTTCCCAGTTCCCATGAACTGTCATTTAATGGTGACTTCTAGGCTCTAGCACACAACAAGCGAAGTTCTTAATTTAAGAGCATGAAACCCAGTTTCATTTACTGCCTATGTGTTTAACTACTACCGGAATGCTGATTTCTTGAGCTAAACAAAGCTATGGAACTTTCTTCTTGTTGCTCTTGCTCTCAGGTTATGTAGGAATTTATCCACCCACAAATAGTTGAGGGAAATTGTGGTTTTTCAATTGTTCATTTGTTAAAGTTTGTAAAATAAAAAAAATTTGAACACATTAGACTTCACTCCTATTTATTTATTTTTATACACAGTGTTGCTCTTGTTTATTTATTATATAGTTCACGGGTGACTTGTATCAGGGCTTTCGAGGATTGGGATTCATCTCCACCTTGTATGGCTGATATTTTTAGGTGCATGGGAAAGGCGTCTCGTTCTGCTCTGTGTGCCATTGCCAGGCATCTGCGCCTCCGAAGCGAGTAAGGATGGTTACGAAGGACCTTTCCTTCTTAGGTTTTAGTTTACTTGTTTCATATGTATATTCTTGGATCCTTTGTTTTTTTGCACACACCCTCCCCCCTCCCCCCGATCTTTTGGGTATGCTAACAAAAGAGAGGCACTTTGTGCAGTGTTTTTAACCATTTGCTTGATGATGCTCCCTTGCCTGCTAATGAGGTGTCTTCATCAGTTCTTGTTGCTACTCACTCGCATTCTTCTTTGCAAAATGGAAAAGGGGCTATTGGAGGTGGCAAGCCTACCGCCAATGGAGAAGTGGAGAAGGGATTGTTGACATTGATATCTACAGACACTCCTGGTCTTCAGGTGTGTGTGTGTGTGTTAATTTTTTATTTGATTTATATTGTAAAACTAGGGAGTAGTTTACTGAAGGAAAAACAAGTGGCTTTGGGTCCCATCCTATTCATCAATTTCTAGTTGTGTATATTTTATAGTATCTTGATGATTTTTCCTTATTAGCTTATAGCTTAATGAATTGCTATATCACCCCTGCCCTTTGAATATTAAATAGTCTGTTTTCTTCTTTAGGTATGTGACCCCAATGGCCGCTGGTATCTGGCAGACAGTGGTTCTGGGCCAGGAGATCTTTTACTGATAACAGGCAAGGCACTTAGCCATGCTACTGCAGGCCTACGTCCTGCTGCATCATATAGAGCTTCTCCTGATTATTTTCTAGGTCCTAATAGTGGAGGAAGGTACATATATATATACACGCATAAATATTTCTTTATCTTGTATTTGTGATGACTGTTGTGTTTTATATCAAGCTTACTTATGATGCCTTTTTGAGCTTTGTGATTGTAGGACTTCTCTTGCTTATAGACTCATGCCACAGGGCAATGCAATATTAGATTGTTCTCCAATTGCAGCAGCTGGCCATGTTATACCCCAAAGCTATGTTCCAATATCTGTGAGCCAGTTTATGGATGATTTGGCTACTGAAGAACTCATAGGTAGCAGATGCGATAATGATGATGTAAGTTACCTCTCCTAATATGCTTTATGCCTTATGGCTGCTGCTTCTCTAATTTATAGGTGAAAAATGACTGATTTAATATTTTTGTCTCTAAGTATGTTGGTATTGTCACATCTGGTTGATCAGGAATTTCCTTTGTTTCCCAGCATTTCTAACAGCTCTATTGTATTTGATTTCATGGTTCCTCTTGAAAATATTCTGGTGCCATTTCCCTTCCGGTAAGAATTTTTTCTTTTATGTATGAAGGAAGCTTATGCAATTTGTACTTACAGGTTGCTCAAGACAATGTGAATAAGGATCCCTCACTAAGAAGTGTTCTATCAGATCCGTTATCGTAAGTTTAGATTTTGACTGTTCAACTGATTTGTCCTTTTTTGTGCTATGTGATTTGTTTTAAGAGCTGATATAGATGTCTAAGTTTTCTCGGAAAAACAAAAGAAATTTAAGCTGAGATAAGAATTCATTTAGTAATCTACTTAGGTGAATATATAAAAATTCTGCTAATCCTTGCTTTGGTGTGTTATAGTGTAATGGCAGACATTCTTGACAATGACTCTTAGAGCATGCTATGCTCGACTTTTGGATCTAGATAATCTGAAAACCTTTATTTAATTTTCATTTTCTAGATTTATTGTGATCTGTTTGAAATGGATTTAAGTATAGGAAATACAGTAATTGTTTAGCATATTAGCTAATGATGCTTAATGATGTTGTAAATTGTAATAAAGAAAAAATCATCGGTAGGACCTGCAAAAAAAGAACAAGGAGAGAGAGGGGGGGGGGGGGTTGATGGTGTAATTCTTCATTAATAAGGGTTATACTTTATTCTGACA
>JASCZI010000184.1:41004-54422 GCA_036250425.1 Stylosanthes scabra
ACTCATTTGGTGGTCTCATGCTGAGGAGAGTCATTGAAACAGTAAGTAAGATTGTTTCTTATATGCATTTTATAAGCATGTGCTGATCATGTGTCTGCAATAAGAAATGATAGTCTACAGGGTACTAAAATGACAGTTAGTTGGATGTACATAGTACGTCTTGCTAGATTTCAAACTCGGTTAACATATCAAACTTAACTTGTTAGTTGGGTGGACATAGTGTGTCTTGCTAGATTTTAAACTGAATTAACATATTAAACTTGCTGTCTGGTTGCTGTGGCTGCAGAAAAATTAGAAATTGTACTGTTGGGATTAGATTATTTGGAGGCTAACAACATGTCAAAAATACATAGACAGAGATTATTATTATTATTATTATTATTATTATTATTATTATTGTAATTGTAACCTTATGCCTTGATTTGGAAAGAAAGGTTGGACTAATTTTACATTTGACTGGCTGTGTGCAATGCTGTGAACACTATTTGATGTATTGATTATTGAAGTCTCAATAATAAATATTTGGATTTGACATTTAGAAATTTGTGTAGCTGAAGCTTGATGGAGTTGTAGAATCCCTTATTCCCTTACAATACTTTTAAAATATATATGAGGAGGGTTAGATTTACACTAGTGTAAGTGTTTTTTTGATTTACACTCATTAATAGTCATTGGATTCACATTAAATTGAAGGTGGAGATTTTGTTTCCCAACTAAATAAAGAATCAAATTCTACCAAAATTTTATGTTTGCTGTGTATTTAACTTTGTACATTCTTGGCATATCGTTATTCTGGTTGTACATTTGTTGTCTCATATATGTTACCTTTCACGTTCATAAGTTCATTATGGAATTATAACTGTTAGATGGAGAGAGACAAGAATCATAATTACAGTTATTGTTTCCGTCACAGTCGAGATGTACTCTCTGCAATGCAGATGTAGAGACCAGCTCATTGATCCCTAACCTTGGTATATTCCATTTCCTCTCTAGTTTTCATGTTTCATCTATCTTTGCAGGCATTTGGCTGTCATTTTTATCTTATCTGATGTGATATAAACTTGTCGCTTTCCCAGCTCTTAGAGCTGCAGCTGTTGCTGTTAAGCACGAGGATGATCGAAGGTTATTTCGCAATGCTGCTCTACGAAAGCGGCGGAAAGAAATGGGTGACCAAATCGATCCAATCAGAAGAGTAAATAGGGTATATAACATAAGTATCATATCATTCTTGGCTTTTTAATAGAATAGCTATAGCATACGTTTCACTAATTTTTATACTCACAAACTTAGCACTTGCTGAAAAAATTGATTTAATTATTTATATCTTAGAAGATTTTTATTTTCCTTTTCACGGAAGTATCATAATTTATCATTATTGTCGGATATTATGGAGTAGGGGTTTTCTGTTGTAAATCTCTTCACGTCTTCTTTCCAGGTGTGGTGTAAACTGTAATTGTGTGTCTCTGTTAAACACCTTGGTGGTAGCCTTAAGTTGTCAAATACAAGTTATTGTCACTGAATGCCCGGGAGGTTTCTTATAAAGTTGTTTTAAGAATTGCCTTACAAAAACCCATTAAACAAAAGTGACCTTTCTTCATGGTGGATGTGTGTATTTTGAAGAGACCTAGCAGCTGGCTTTCATAACCAGCAAACTGTTTTATAATTAACTACAGCATTTTTTCTGACTGAATAAAATGCTCAAAACATTGTAAAGTAGTTTGTTTTCAGGAGCGAAATTCATGGGTACTAGCTTTTAATTTCGCAGGAAAATGGAGATTTTACTGCTGCTGATGGACTGCAAAGGGGAGTACAATATCCATTTTCAGTAAATGAAAAGGTTATTATTAAGGTAAGAAAATTTTGTTTTATCTTTTATGTTTCTCATTCTTGGCATTCGTCTATGTGCAAGCTGGTAATCCTGGTCAATCAATTTTCGGCATATATATACAGGGTAACAGGAGAACACCAGAAAAATTTGTTGGGAAAGAAGCTGTCATTACGTCTCAGTGTCTCAATGGCTGGTGAGTTAGCAAGATTAAGTTGTTAAATTTGCATTTGATGGTAGCCAATATATGGATCTGTTGTGAATTATGAATAAGTTTACCATCAATGTAAAAGCTATATTATTAGATGACGATTAAAAGTCTGTTTCACTGTGATTTTACGAAATTTGTGTCTATGTTAGACAGTGAGGATGTTTTTGTTTACAATAGTGGATAGGATACTGGATCCTATTGACAGCAGTAGGGTTTGCACGCCGATACTTCTTTTTCAATGCTTCCAAACTTTTACATGCTTAATTTGTAAAACTATATCCCATACTTTTTGCTGCACATTCATTCTAATACAACTACGTATGTTGATTCAGATTTGAAGAGAATCTCATTTGGAATTGAACATCTTTTGTACAGGTATTTGCTCAAGATTATTGAAACCGGAGAGAATGTCCGCTTGCAGTACCGTTCTCTTAGGAAGCTCTTAAACTCACCAGCTATGGAGGACCAGTGTCCCACACAACCAATTCAAAATAGCAGCTCCTAGAATATACATATCTATTCTGGGTTTTCTTTCAATTTTTGACGAAAAGAAAAATGGAAACTACTGTATCTTGAACCCCTTCATAGTAAAGAATTAACTTTTCTCTCTGCCCAGGAGAGAGAGATAAAAGAAAAGGAAATTAACTTTTTTTTTTTTTCAGTCTTGATCTTTGATTGTAAAGAATACCGGCTCCTTACAGCTGAGTAAGTGATAGAGGTTTGTGTAACTTTTGAATGTATCAAGGAGAGGTTATTTGTGTAGATGGTGATGCTAGGTCATGTTATATTTATTGTAAAGAATGCAGGCAAAGATGGATTCACATAGCATGTAAATTGTAGTTGGCAATTACTGAAATGAATTAGAGTTTGTTGCTTCTGGCTTTTTGGCCTCTTCTTTCATATTTATTATTATTAATTATTACATTCCTTAAGGGAAGTTTCATCCTACTCAGGTTTTCTTGGATTAATCACTATATAAGTGCATAAATATCTTTGGAAAATCAAAGAGAAATTTACTATATAACCTTGATGCTTCCTTATATTAACACATTTTACATCAATATTGTGAACTTGAAAATAACAAAAATTATAGGTGCCATGACCTGGTGCCAACAGAAAGTTCTATAATTCACCGAATTTAGTAAAATCCAACAAAAGTGATGTTGCTGAGTATGAAGTCCTCCTTTGTCATGTTATGGAATGGGAATTCAGTGAATGAATTAAGATGAATTTGAATTCATCAATGCAATCTATTTGTATATCCACTCATTTGACCGAGCACCAGATTCATCCATATCAATGAAAATGCTTACTGCCTGCAGTAAATAAAAAAATAAAAAATATCATTCTTGTTGCAGTTTAAGTTATAATTGAAATGGAAACATATTACGTGTATACAAAAAATCAATAACCAAATCAAAATGAGTAACAGCATATACAAAAAATCAATAACCAAATCAAAATGAGTAAAACAGCATATATTATAAACAAATATAAGGTGGCTGATTTTTAGTATGTTTGTAGCATTTTTGGCATTATTTTACCTTCCCTATCCGAGGCCGTTCTTTAGATTTTTGTAGGCTATTCCGAATATGTGAGACAGCTCCCCAACATTTTAATGTGTTTGCCACATCATCAAGCCTCAATATATACTCTTCTTCTGTCAATGGAAATGATCTCTATAAAAAATAACAAGAGTAATAAGTTACTAGTCATACAGAGATATGAATCTCATTATTCTCATGCATAATCTCATTATATACAAGCACTGCCTTAGCTATTCAAAGTACTTATTCAAATGCTGTTATGTCCAGTATTTTACTATTTTCCATTCATTTTTTGTTCATAAAAAAATGCAGATTTCAATGGAAAGGGAAAAGAAATGTACAATCATGTAGCCTATGGTATGAAAGTGAAACCATAAAATATTAAAATGTAGCAAAAAAGTGCTTTTATATTACCTGTTCCATGTACTTCCACATGACATTCAAAGCAAGCAGATTTCTTCCCATGAATTCCTATTACAAAATCATGTAACAGCAAAATAAGGAAAGGAAATATAATAACTAGAGGACAAAAGAAATAAACATCATACCAATAACAAATTTTAATTGCACTTGGTTAAAAAAAAATTACCTTCTTTATTAACTGAACATCATAAGACCTGCCATATTTTTTCCTAATGAGTGTAGCAAGGTCAAATCCACTAAATGTAGAATCATCAGTACCAACTATTTTCTCAAGGCTCTCTCTAAGCATTTCACTATTCACCTGAAGCATATTCCACAAAACATATCAGACTCTGGTATATGCACAGCAAAAGAAAGTAAATAATCAACACATTTTTTCTTGTTGGAACTGAAAGCTTGAAGATTTTTTTTATAGTTTGAGAGTCTCGACTCAAATGGGGAGAAGGTAGAAACCTCCTCAAATCCCCTTCGGCATTGCCATCAAGGATCTAAGGAGGATTAAAGTTACAATAATATTAACAAATACAATAAAAAAAAATACATCTCCAATTACTATACTAAAGTATTTGATATTCAAATGTCTTGTGTTCTTTATCTGTTACACATCACCTTGTATTTTTTGTCATCTGCATAAAACATTTTAACAACCAACACACAAAAGGAGGCTCCGCCTCAACACAAGCAGATACAAAAGGAAGCTCAGCCTCGACAGAAACACAAACCATGGGAAGCTCAGCCAAACAGTTAACGCCACGTCAAAATAAAGTATATAGAAGGCTAGCCTTAACAAACCTTAAAATCCTATAGTTTACCCTAAAAGTTAATAACTCAAACAAATGATTCAATTGCAATGCAATGAATTCACATGAAAGTAAAGATGATTGGGAACTGAACATACTCCTCCAGTTTCACCCTTCTGAGATTTGTTCTTTTGAATGTCATCTGAGTCATAAGGATCCACATTATCACTCACTGCACTGCAAGAAATAATTGGCCTACATTTCCTTGCACCATGATGATGACATTTATGAGCAACATTAACGAAGTCGAATCCTCTGGATCCTGAAAATGGAGCCTTAATAATACATCCTTTATCAGGGTGATGATCATGGTGAACTCTCAGAGGCCAACCACACTGGTTGGTGGACATAATGTTCATCGTGCCGCGTCGTTACTGCAGAATGAAAAGCTATCTCAGCACTAATTTTAATCTTCTCATTCACAATTGGTAAACATGTCAAATTATTTAACGCTCCTTAACAAGCAACTTCGGTACATGATTCACCAACTAAGTACATCAAAAAGGTCTTCATATATCAAAGGTTTGACACAATTGACTTAATTCTACTTTACCAAAACAACAAACAAGAGAAATAACAAATACAAAACAGTGGAATGGGATCTTTCTCTCCCTGCTAATAAGCTAATAAGCTGTTTTAGTGCAAAAATTAATCATCAAAACCAAAAACATAAGCTAAAAATCTCATCAATTAATCATCATCATCATCAAAACATGCTTACATATGACTATGGCAAAAAAGAGACATAAGACACAGAATCTCAAGACATATGAAACTAAATTAAAAGTTTAGTATGGCATAAACAGCAAACCTGGTACTATGAATGAAATTCAGGTGCAGAAAAAAATGGTTGATGGAGCTTTTTTTTATTTTTTAATTTTCTCTTAATGACGGTTGAAGGGTGCAATTTTAGAAGAGTAATATTATAAAATTTATTATTGATTTGCTAATATTATCAATAAATAGAGGGTTGTGCTTGGAGAAATAGATAACAACTAAGAAGAGGTGGAAGAAAGGGAGTAAGTAAGTATTAATTGTGGACAATAGAGATTGTTATGTAGTGAGAAATTTTAAGGCAAATAAGAGCCTCACGTGTTCTGTTTCTTCTACGCAACGCCAACCACAAACTGACATGTGCAAACCGCATGCCTGCCTATGCACTCCACTCTGCTTGTCTGCTTACTACACTCTACACCATATCAGTCAAAGTCAAACGTTCATTCTACCTGATGTTCGTATCATCAGTTTCCAATTAATGCATGTTAAATTTTTTTTATTTATCTTGTATGTTAGAATAATTCTAGACACGTATTTCTTTTTTTAAATAAGTGCAACTAAATTGTTATTGTTACTGTTCACGTATTTATTGTTCATGCGTATACCGTTAACGTCACACAGTTTACTAAAATGAATAGAAATTTATACATATAATGAACATATTTTTATAATTGATTTAAATAGGTTTTAAAATTTATTAATTTGCTTTTAAATTTTCTATTTGTTCTAGTAGTAATATTTTATTCGTATGTATAAGATGAAAATGGATAAAATTTACTTGATTTAACTTAATTAAAATAAAAAGATATACATGTAATATGATTTGTTGTTTTAATCCAAAATATGCTAGAATTAAATTTTAAAGGAGCCTCTAAAATATACACTACTATAGTTTCTGAAACTATAATTGTACTAATTAGCCGATGGCAGGAGCCTATATGGCATTTCTCCTCTCCTAGCGCAAGAAATTTCGGAATACCAAAAAAATAATTGTACTAATTATGACCCTATAAGAAATGGAGATATTAATATATTAATTAATAAAATATGTTATAGAACTAACGTTAAGGAACTATTCCTAATATTAATTATTAAGATTTTCTCTAATTAATTCTTGCTCCGATATAATGCTTAATTAAGACGTATCGATACGTTGATTTAAATTAGCTAATAAAATATTAACACCTAGAATTGTTTTATCCATGTCAGCGTTTAACTTTTTAATTTTTTAATTAAATATTTATATAAATATATAGACTAAAATACCCTTACTACTTAAATTAAAAATTAAATTTATCTTTTAATTCTATTTATTAAAAGACGATATAATCTTTACTAATTTTATTAAAAAAGGTATATTTTTATAATAAACTCATAATTAAAATTACTCTGAAAAAAATCACATTTTATTAATTAAATAAATATAAACACACAATTAAAATTAAAAAAATCCCTAAACCCTAATCACGTCTTCGCCTTCACATTTTCAACTTTCGTTTCCACCAAGGCGTCGAAAACCTCGTCGCCGTCAACAGTGTCGAAGACTCTGCCAGGATCCACAAAGCCGTCATGCTACTCCGAGAGCTAATCGAGTGCTTGTTGTTTTTGGAGCGCAACTCAGCGGATTGCATTGTGGCAGATTTTTTCTTTCCATGGTTGCATCAAGTGGCAACCAAGCTTCACCTCCCTGAGGCTTGTCTTTAAGGCTTCTCCCTCTTAGTCGTATGTGCCATGCACTCCATGTATGCTAATAACCCCATGGATGCCAATTCCAACGTCGATTTGGGAATTTTGGGTGTCACTGGGTTTGGGGATTTTTTTTTTTTAAATTTTAATTGTGTGTTTATGTTTATTTAATTAATATAATATGATTTTAATTATGAGTTTAATATAGAATAATATTTTTATTAATAATATTAATAAGGATTAAATAGTCTTTTGCTAAATAAAATTAAATGAGTAAATTTAAATTTTAGGGTATTTTAGTCTACACATTAATATAAATATTTAATAAAAAAATTAAAAAAATAAATGCTAACGTGGATAAAGTAATCCTATATGTCGACATCTTATTGACTAATTTAAATCAACGTACCGGTACGTCTTAATTAATAGACGTACCGGAGCAAGCACCATAATTAAATTGGTTTATTTTACATATAAGAGTAACTAATATTTTTCTAACCAACGAATCGGCCAATAAATCATACTTAAAGGGAGAATATCCAAAACGTTAAATATAAAATGTCTTATACCACACAGTCAAGAATTTATAAAAATCAAATATGCATATAATTTTATAGTTATCTTTTAAAAAACAAAACATTCGGAACCTAAAGAAATAGAACATTCAATTTAAGTTGTTGATTAATATTAGCTGAATTTCTACTGATTACCTAACATTACTTCAATAAGGCCTAAATGATTAGTCTGATCAACCGGACCTAAGATAACTTAAAAAAATAGTATGTTTTTTTTTATTGCTCAAGATATTCTCCAACCCTATAGATCAAAGACTAATTCACTGCGAATCCGAGCTTCATTTAAGAGTTTGTCGCTGGCCAATGACAATAAGTTGCTGCATGTGCAAGACAAGTTTTAAATCCTCTAGCACTTGTTTAGACAGAGCAATGAGGTCACTGCTAGACTAATTCAAATTAGTTAAAAAAAATAATATGTTAATGTGCCAAAATGAAAGGTGCCGAGTGCCGTACAGTTTTTTAATTATTTTTTTATTTTTTGGACTCGTGCAATACACTTTGTTAGCCATAGCAAGGTTTTTAAACCCCGCCCGCATCCTTCACTTAAAATTTCATTATTCACTTGAATACTCAATATGCTTGGCCTGTCCAATTATTTGTTTGTCTTAACTAGAGTTTATTTATTGTAAAATCAAAACTCTTGTATTACGTTCTTTTTCCCCTAAAAAACAAGGCAAAATAGGCAACCTTTTTAAGCAAGCAAACTCAATATCATTCTCTGAAGAGAATCAAAGTAAATAAAAATAATTAATACCTTCATTTATTTGTGTTAACTTGCCTTGCTATTTTTGGACATGAACTTGCATTGGTTGTATAGGTTATGAGCCTAACTGTGAGCCAAAGTATAACGGCCCAACCTAACAAATAGAATCAGCCCATGACTAACATATATTTGATTGGGCCCAATAGGTTATTTTGCGCGGGAAGCAGTCCTGTGCAGAATCTGTTGACGGTTGGGAAGAGGTTAATGCACTAAACAATATTGAGTGAAAACTTTGTTTTTTCTTTTTGTTAATCACAAATAAAAACTTTGTAAATAAATTATAATAACATTTTTATATTTCATTAATATTTAAATTTAAATTTAAATTATTTTATATTAAATTTAATATTTTAAGTATGTAAAATATTTTAACCGTTCATATAATTATGTATCACTCGCAAAAATTAACTATTTTTTACCCTATGTAAAATAATTTTTAAAACTCATTTGAAGAACAAAGCGTAGATAAGAAGCAGAGATTGAAAACCAAAATCATAACATCGATTAATTGATAACAAGAAGAAGGAGATGGAGAAAGGAGGGGTTAAAGCTTGGATTGACGGCGATGAAACCGCTCACGATATGCTCCGTAGAATCTCCGCCGTCCGATCCAGCCTCCTCGTTCCGCCGCTGCACAGGGTTCCACTCCGCCTCGGCAACGTCGTCGAGATCGTCGGTCCCTCACCCTCCGCCAAAACCCTCATCCTCATTCAAGTACGTACCTGAACTTCTTCAACCGTTAACACTAACTTCAACTCGATTTAATTTTCAATAATTGAGAAAATTTTCAGGTTGCTATAAATTTTGTGCTTCCGAGAGAGTGGAACGGGGTTCGCTACGGTGGTTTCGACCATTCCGTGCTCTTTCTTGACCTCGATTGTCGCTTCGATATCTCGCGATTCTCGCAAATGCTCACTCATCGGATTATGGAAGGTAATGCGGTTGGGGATTGTGATAAGACGTTGTATGATTTGTGCATGCAACGCTTCTTGTATGCCCGGTGTTCCAACAGCTTTGAATTCCTTCAGACTCTCAAGGTAACTTCATTCCATTACCCTTCTTTCTCTAAATTTACTTCAATGGTGAATCCTCATGTGCAATCGACTTCAAGTGAAGTTACTTGTTGAAAACTGTTAGATGAGTTGACATGTTTGACTATCTGCGACTGAGTTTCACCTACTTCAATTACTTCAAGAGTTCAATCTTATGCATTGAGGGTGTGATGAACTGATTATCCAGTTTGGTACAATTCCGTTTTCTGATTATTCAACTATTGAGGGAGAAAAGTAGTTTACTTTGGCTGACGTGACAGTATATGTCTGACAATGTTTGATACTGGCCAAAGTAGTTATAAAGCCTTAATTGGATTTCTGTGAAATATTGGAGTGGATAAATCATTGTGATGAAGATATGTGATTGATTTCTATACACAAACAGCACAAAACAATTTATGGTAGATCAGGGGGTGCGCGCACACACTACCTTTTATCATTGTTTATCGTTTTCGACACCTGCTTATGCATCTCTTGACCAACAGACTTTACATTGTCGCTTAAAAAGGGAGAAAGATCATGGGGTTAGTGTGCACCTGCTACTGATTGACAGGTTGGTTTCTTGCTGCTTTTTCTTTGAAAAATAAATTTATCAAATGAATAGATTTTACTTAGAATGGCGTCATTAACTCATTATTATGAAGAAACTAGATCTGATTTGATAGCTAAAGATTGGTGCTCAAACTGTATTTGACAGCATTGGAGCTTTTCATTGGGTAGATCGTGCATCAGTGTTCTTGTCTCCAAAAGAAAACAACAGGTATCTAATACCGATCACCGCCCTTGTTTGGTGCATGTCTCTTTTTTTCCCCCAAGCTTAGAATCCTCAGAAGTTTAATTTATATTTAGAATTCTTAGATGATCATTTTGTGCCTTGCTCAATTACAAGAGTTTCTCTTAATTGTAGAACCTATTTGTATCCATGATTCAGGTATATACACAGTTTAACTTGAAGATATATGAAATGCAGGAAAAAACTTTTCTTACAGAGTGTATCGGAAGCTGTAGTTCAAGATATTAAAAAACTACTTCAGGAGTATCCTATGTTAGTTATAGCCACAAAGTCAATTATTTTTGGAAATACCTATTCTATGGCTTCAAATGAGGTCAACAGGTGAGTTGCATCAATACATGGTGTTCATGGAAACTAAAGCTAGTTTCTTTCATTATCTATATAGGACTAATCAGAAATATCGTATGTAATCTTGTATGAAGAGAGAAATATTTTTGAAATCGGTTGCTTTCAATAAAAGTTTCTTCCACTACATCAAGGGAATGGACTCTGTTAAGTTATTCATGAAAGTTGTGAGCTAAAGAAGTATTGATCGTTTTCAATGGTGATTATTAAGAGGATTTATTCTAGTTTATTGATTGCTATTAATTAGCGGTAGAGTAAGAAGAAATTGATTGACAATCACCCTATTATATACTCTTTCTTGTATAAATATATGTATGAACTCTACACTATGGCATCTTAGAACCTTCAACCCTTTTTATTTCTGTTGCCTTATTTTTCTCGTTACTATTTTTAGTCACATTCTTAAGGTAGGACGATTAAATGATACCCAATTGGTTTCCATTTCTTAACTAAACGTTTTCACTGTGTTGCTTTGCAAATTCATTAATGAGAAGCAGTAGTTGCTGTTCTAATTTTAATATTACTGTATTTATTGAAAAGGTGTTCAAGAAATGTTACAAGAAGCCCACAACAAATTCAGTATCGTGAGTACATGCCTTCAGTCTGGCAGGTAAAGGTTTATTACTAGTATCTCACGTATATTATGAAGTTGCTGATGTTGGCTCCTAATGTTACTTCTGTTTTGTACCCGTTTTTTTACAGTCACTGTCGATATTGCTAATTTATGGTGCCCCTTCCATTCTTGCAGTCCTTTGTTACACATAGAATACTTCTACGTTCTTCAGGTTTGGGCTCCATTCCCATTGTTAATAACTTTATTTTTTTTATCCTTCAGCCATGAGTTCAGCATATTCTTGCTTTTCAGATGATCAACCTGCTACAAGCAATTATGGAAACTTCTCATTCTATGAGTTGGAATGGTTATTACCCAGAATTGGTCTTCCAGACAAGATTGTAGTGAAGGATGTAAGAACATTATGTTTAGATCGTGATTTTAACTTTTAAGTTAATCAAATTTGGCTTTTCATTAGACTCATTCTTTTTACTTTCTGCTGAACTTGTAGACTGGTGTCTTTGTTGATTCACGAACCATGTTTGCAGAGGGTGCCAATTGTGGGTAAGGGATTCTTTAATATCTTCTGATGTTTGTAAATAGTTATTGTTCATAATTGTCACTTACAATATCAGCCCGCTTACTCCTTCCCTATTTCCCCCCTCTAATTTGTTTATGTATGTTGTGCTGCTAGCTGATGTAAATATAGGTTCAGCAATGCTCTTAAAAAAGAGCACGTAGACATAACATCAAGAAGCAAATAGGATCCAAGTCTTTCTGGGGATCCATTGTCATTGGAATTTAAGTTATTCTTGCGTGCTGTAAGAAGGATCTCATATTGCAACCAGATTCAGGAAAGCTTTCAGGATCGAGCACTTGAAAAGCTCCACGAGGTCACAATCACAATTTTACTCACCCGAGTTTAATTAATTGCTAACTTTTGATGAAATTTGGTGCTTACATGTGATTTTCTGATTGCAATTGTTTAGATGCACAGAATCATTTACTTGTACAATTGAATATAAACAATGTTAGTGAACTCACATAAGTAACAAGATACAAGTCTTGACTGTTGAGAAGAGTACAGTGCAATATAAAGAGAGTATTACCTCATGACAATCGTTGTCTTCTCTTTTTCCAATATGATCTTTAATAACTTATTTCCATTTTTGTGAAATTCTTAACATACTATGCATACAAAGTATATGGATCAAAAAGCAAATAAGTATAATGTAATACTATAAATTACACTCAGATAGCTGTATATTGTCTTCAGCAGAATGCAACTCCTCAACTTGCAATGACTAGGTAGTAATAACTTTATACCCATTATGCTTCTAGTTTTCTACAATCTTATCGAATAATACTTGTTATGTATTTCAATAGGTTCTAGTGCTGCAATTAGGTGGCCATGGTTTGGTTCACAAGAAAAACCACACCAAACCAAGTACTGATTTTTAGGTTCAAAAATCGAACCAAATCAGTTGAGAATAAATGCAGCCTGCAACAATGCAGAAATCTCTTATCTTGTACCTTACATCAATTTGAGATTCTAAACCCAATACACAATAAAAATAAAATTTAAACTTTGTACAATACTAACACAAGTAGAAGATGTTCATCAATCAGCATAATCTTGGTGAGGATCTGGAACGAGCATGATTAAACAATGCATTACGGGTAACCATCTTTGAGTTCATTTCCTTGCATAATTCCTCCAATTCTACTACCTTCCATTGCATTTTATCCATGCTTAGTGTCATGTCTTTTTTCTCCTTGGAGAAGCTGTTCCTTTTACCTTCTTTGTACAAAACTAATTGATAAGGGTTCTTCTTTCTTGGACTCTCAGTCTCATCATAGTCCAGTGTTGCAATTTTTGATTGCTGAGAAATAAGAGCCTGCATTGCAACCCTTGGAGGTATTCTGGGGTTCTTGGCCAGATCCTTACTAGCTTCAAAGCTAAGTTTAGTGTAGTTAAGACATCTACACAATCTTGATCTTTCCTCGAATGTGATCACTGGATGAGACTGCAAATTCATTGGCTACCAAAATTAGAAAAATTCATATA
>JASCZI010000184.1:54432-65429 GCA_036250425.1 Stylosanthes scabra
CATGCATGAGGAGAGCTTATTATTTTAAGTGTTGGTAATATTTGTGAAAAATTGTTAAAAAGGTGGGCATTAAATTAGGAAAAATTTCTAAATTTTACAAATAATTATAAATGGGTGCTAATTAATATATAGTACTCTATCATTAGATTGAATATGGAATGCATCTCATGTAAACTCCATACTCTCTTTACAAATGAGAGAAAAATATAGTATAGGAAATGAGATAAAAGTAGTAGTATGTGCTGTTAGGTTAAAGTAATAGTGTGTGCTGTCAAGCTCAATAGGGTCCATTTCAGGGAGGGAAAAAGAAAAAGAAAAAGAAAAAGAAAAAGAAAAGGTAATGTTAACTGCATATAGAAACAAATAAGGGTGGCCAGCTCTGTGTTTTATTTGTCCACATTACTCAGAAAATATTCAAAGAATCAAGATCAATGACAGTTTGAGTCTATGAATGACAAGTGTTTTAATTTCCTCAGTCTAAAACACTTGTTTGAATGTGAACTTCACAGTATCAGACACACGCAGGGGTGAGAATTCCTAGAGTAAGGGGCACAATGCACATGCCTTGGATTTATATATATGTTTCCCTTTCCCCATGTTATCTAATAATACATCCAAACAACCCTTCTATATAATGGAGCACATGAAGGATGATAAGGTTTCTAAACCACAATAACAGAAGAGTGAAAGGAAAAACCAAAATACAAATTACAAAAAATCTTAATATGAAAAATCTGACAATAAAAACATCTAAATTTGTATTATGACTACAGAAGCACTATAGACAATGCTAGAGATACAGTTAGAAAAAGGCAAGAAAAATCTTATGTGGTTTTTAAGTCATATTTGATGTTGAATATGTGAAAACAAAAATTATATTCTTACATACATGAATCCAAGAATAAAGTTTAATAATGCATGGAATTTTTTATTGATATATATCTTGTATGTAACCTACATGCATCTTCCTTTCCCTTTCCGTTTTAGTTCCTGTTTCCATCTTATTTATTTATTTATTTATTTGTTGCATTTGACACATCATACTAACCACATGGCAAAGATTGAGAGCCACACATATATATATTAGGCTGAACAAAACAGCCAAAGGTGAGTAAAAGAGACAATTTTTAAGGTTTTTCATCTTAATTTCTTAACTACACAGGTGAAGTTAAGAAGAGGTCCCATACAAAACAATGTAACTTTGAAAATCTGAATATTATCAGGGTTAATTAAGTTTTATCCAGTAAATTATTGATTTACGATTTTTGTCGTTATGAAAAAAATTCATGTGGTTGTGGTAAAAACAATTCTAAAAAATAAGTGAAGTTGGTCCCTACCATATCTCTCATATGAATCAATTTGAAGACAGTTGCTTATGTTTTGAACCATATGTGTAAAGTAAAATTGTAGGTAGAATGATGACAAGGATCACTATCAGTTTGGAAACTTTTTAGACTAAAACCACAAGAACTCAGTAATTAAAATCATCAATCATAATTTTAGAACCAAAAATTTATTTAACCCATACTATATTATGCATTTGTGCTAAAAGATGATGATGCAGATAAGAACAGTAAAAGAAGTGTATGAAATAGTCACCTCAAGATAGATGTCGATGGCTCTATAGACCTCATCAAAGCTATCCCTTGCAATATCTGGCAAGCATTCTGCTACTCCAAGAAACTTAGAGATCTTGAGATTCTGATCAGGTGATATCTCCCTCAAATACTTGTCAATCAACCTACCAACCCTTTTCAATTTCTGTAATGAAACCCCTTCATCAGAACCATTGATATCAACAAAGAGTTTAACCAATCTTATCACCAAATTAACATCATAATAAACACCCATATCATGACCAGATACCAAAAGATCATCCAAAGTAGCTTGTTCAAGAACACCACCAATTAACCTCTCAAGTTCAGTCCTGCAGCCTTTACTCAAACCAAAACCAGATACAATCCTTATTACCCAAAATAGCCCTCTGCACGAAAATGTTTCCTTTCCAACATAAATGACACCATAAGCTGCTGTTTCTGCAAGAGCAGCATACTCACTCTCACTGCTGTTCTTGCAATCAACAACTCTGGTTGTTTGAGTTGCTTTTCTCAGATAATGCAACAAAAACCTTGTGAGGACTAAATTGTTGTTGTCGGTTTTGTATGCACCAAGAATTTGGAAGAGTTTCTCAATGATCTTTGGGGGTAAAGTTGCCAAATCATCAAACCACCATGCTTTGCTTGGCAAAGTTGACCTGATTTTTTCTGGAGTATTAGCCAATTTGTTTGTTGAGGAAGAGAATCTCTTATTACCAGAAGTGCTTTCTGGGGAAGAATATGAGGATGGTGAAGAACATGAATTGACGAAGCTTACATCTGAAGAATTTTGAGTTTGATTAATCTTTGGCAACACTCCACCAACAATGATCCTTTCTAAGAGACCATAGCAATCTGCATATGCATAAACATTCTCACAATTCATGAGACTTTCAATTATATCATGCCATTTCCAATGAGAGATTCCATCAAGAAATGTTTCTGTTTGCTGCAAGAGATTGTTGCTGAAAACCTCTTCAGCCATTCCAAGATAAATGGCACAGCAATGGAGGAGAGGAACATTAGCCACAGTGATTGAAATGTTGCCGTTGTTGTAACAGAACCTTGAAACAAGTTCAAAGCCATCTGGGCCTCCAGGGAAGTTATTGATTCTAATCCCCAACTTCTTAACATTGCATCTCTTTTGATGATTCAAGATTCTCTTCAACTTTCCACAGTATTTTGACATAACCTTCTGCAATGAAAACAAGTGAACTTGAATAATCATCACCTTTGAAAATCTGGTGATTATGTATGTCTTTTGTTCCCCCTCTTGACGAAAATCATGTAGTCATATCATATATATGCTATAGAGAGTGAATATATATAATTATTATAAAATAACACTAAATGAGTACCTCTTTCAATAGGAATATCTGTTGACCATCTATGTTGATTTGCATGTCACAAGGCTTCGGCATAGCTACTTCATGCACTGAACAAAGATAAAACTGATTTTGTTTATATGATAGATGATGAATCCTTTTGAGAGAGGGGGACAAAATGCTGTAATATCTTAATCTTCTATTATCATCACTCTATGGCCAGGTTATATATGTTAATCTTTTAGTCCCTAGTGTGGTGAGAGAGAGAGAAGGGGGTGTTTGGTCATTCCCAACTTGTCCAACTAAATTGTAGAGTAAACACTCCATAGACATCTTATATATTTTATAGAATAGAATAAAAGACTACATTTTTCTTTGGAAACATTAGTATGAATATGACAAATAAAACATATGTGTAATATAATTTAACTCCAAAACAAAACAGTGTAGTTTACCCTAAATTATACGCTACCTACTTGTTTAAGCTAAAACTTCCACCAAATTATTCTGACCTATGTTTTATTTGATTGTATTGGTTTGTTACTATCACTCTTGCTTCTTATTCCATAATATAATGATTTGTTTGTTACTGAATTTTATTTTATTATTTTATGCCGTGACTCTACAGTGTTAAATATGATTTCTAGTTTTGGCTAGTTTATATGACAGATCCCATGTATATGTCCCATCCATATAGCAAAGTTGTGATATTATTATAGACGTGGAGTCACAGGATATAATGCCCTACATGAAATTGCCTAAATTGTCCTTATTATCTACGTACCCAACAAGTTGTTCAACCCTACGAATAATTATATAGGTATTATAATTACAAAGTTTTGAATCAAATTAAAATCAAACAATATTTTTGGTATATGCATGTTGGTGGAGCGAATAGCAATGCCTTATGTGAGGATTCTGTTCTGTCTGATGCAGAAAACAATTAATATGGCTGCCACGTTATTAAGTACATTAACCCAACGCACTTTCTTTCTCTTTTCTGTCACGTAATGCAAAACAAGGTTCCTCGCTCTTTCTTTAGATTTTGCATGAGTGATGATGATGCAGTTTCGGAACATGTGAACATGGACCCTACTACGTCCAATAAATTATTTTAATATATGCAACTTTATTTATAAATAAGTGATCTGAACTCTGGAGTATATACTTGTTCATCTTTTGCTTCACATCACAGTTTAATTCTCAATCTAAATCTATAGATATTAAATGTAGAATTAACTTAAGTGTAGCACAGCTATATATCCATTGTTTTCTTCTTTTTTATTATTTTGATTTTTATATTGAGATATATTATTTTGTGTTGTACGTAATTATTAATGTATTATTATATGTTATATTTATTTGTTTTGTGAATTTTTTTATGTTAATATTTTTATTTATTGTGTTATAAATAAGATGTACAATGATATATATAACATTTTTCTTAAATATATTTCATATATACTATATGATGTCATATGACATATATATAATATGTCAAGATATGATGAAAAGAAGTTTCATCAATTTATTATGACAAAGCATAGTTATAAAAATTGTGTCGGTCATCAATTGGTCATCCTATTGGTTTAATGATTTAAATGTTTAACCGTTCAATTACAGGTTGAACCGCTAAATCGATATTAAATAAATAAAATAATAATTTATCAAAAAAATATATTAAAATTTTGAGTACATATCTTTAATTAACCTAAAGTTTTAATTTCTAAGAAAAACTAATACTAAAATATAATAGTTTAACAATTTTTAGACAATAAGAATGTAGTAAAAATAAATTACAAGTATAATCATAAAATAATAAACTATGTCTAAGGAATAATTTCAAAATCCGCAAGTCTTATTTTTATCAAATAAATTTGAGGTTTGACTGCCTTCATTATTTATTATATAAAATTATATTTATATTAATAATTATATTTAATTAAATAAATAATTAATTCAAAGAGTATATATAAAATTAAAATTAAATTGAAATCACTAAATTAATTCACAGTAGCTTTTACTATATATTTAAAAGTTAGCACAATAATCTCAAGTTGCATACATAGCCTAGTGGCTAGGGGAGTGTTTTAACATCTTCTTGGTCATGGGTTCAAAACCATATTTTCTAGAGCACCTGGACATGCGGACTTGGGGTGCGCATTAGCGTACCGCTGACCCGCCCGGTTTTCACCGGTTCAAAGCGAGTTTGACCGGTTTAAATGCAGGTCCGATCTTCTACGAATCACGTAGGGTTCGATTTCTGGTTTTTTATGTTTGTTGACTAATAATGTATATAGACAAAATATTTTTGTTATTGTATTAGAATAGCCTTATCCTAGCTTAATTATTCTCAAGTTTTACTTTTGTTCCTTAATTTATGATCCTTTTTTGTTTTGATTCAAAGTAAAGTAACTTGTTTTGATGTATCAGAAATTAATTGGAAGCAGCGTCGGTGCCAATTTTTGGGTCCAATAAATCGGTCGGCAAAGGAAAAAATGGTGCGTATGAAATTATCAATCAACTACTTAAAAATTTTGATGGCTGAAAATTTGCCTCCAAAATATGCTACAACTACAAATTAATTAATTTAAGATGTAATCACGGGTTTTCTCTGTATCAACCATTAAACGCAACAACTTGCCATAATCAAAAGCTTCAATACTACCAATTTGCCTAATATTATAAGTAATCTGTCAACTCTCCCACACACAGCATAATAATATTAATATTATTGTTTATAATAATATTTATTTCTTAATGATATTTAAGTTTAATGGATTCACGTGTACATATTATTATATATTCTTTAATTTTTCTTCAGCTCTTTTCTGTTTATGTAGAAGTGTAACTTCTTTTGTATAAATCTGAACCAATTATATTGTTAAAAGTAGTTGAGAGTAAAATTATAATCAACTAAAGTTAATTTCAGTTTTAGGGATTACTCAATGAATCATCCAAATTTATAATCAACTAAAGTTAACAAAATCACATGAGTTAATTCCAAAGTTCTCATTAAATTTTACTTTTATAAATTAGAGAAGGATTAAAAAAAGGTTTATGTTGTTGGAAAAGCTTAGGAGGAAGGTGCATAGTTGAGAAGAGGAGAGGGAAAAAAATGTTAGAGGTGACTTAATTAAATTTGGTTACTAAAAATTTAGTTATATTATGTGTATATGTATATGAAACCTATGTCTAAACAAAATTGGATGCTAATTTATTAACTCATGGTTAATTATTATGATTTATCATAGATATTAAAAAAAACAAATTTTTTTTGTGACATTAAAAAAAAACAATTTAATGATATTAAGAGTTTCCAATGAAGATTATTCACTAAACAATAATTAACATATCAATATATATTGGTACAACGTCTAAAGTGCTCAGAGGGTCAGACTAGTAGTTCAGCAAGAACACTGTCCCACTACAAATTAGTAACAATTCAGGTACATGCCAACCATTATTTGATAATTATTATAAGATAGTAGTACTATATATAATAGCCCACAGTTTTCCTATTGTATTTATTCTCTAATATCAAGATCTTATACTTACAGAAGTGCAAGATTCTAAGTTCCAAATGAATAAAGTTGGTGGCAATTTATGCTCCTGCTGCATTATATTGTTAATTAGCCATTTTTAGGAAGGGAAATATAATTAATGTTACCATACCTAGTTGGCACTTAAAATTTTGATATTTTGATTATGGGTATTATGCACAATTATTTCATTTAGATTTGAAGTGATATAGAGAGATAATGTATGTGTATAACAAACGTTTTTTTTTTTAATGATTATTGTCATGAAATTATACAATAGCTAAATTCATATCTTAATAGTAATTTGTAGTTTTAGTATATCAGCCAAACAAAAACATATTATGTACTTATGTTTTGAAAAAGGGTGAAAGTTAGAATAACTAATATGTGAAAATTTTCATTATCTATATTAGTAATTGTTGAAAATAACTTCATTTTTAATATTTAATTGTATGTTAATAAAGTGTTGAATTAATTCAATCACCATTTACTTGCAGAATTTGATTTTAGATTGTATTGATAATTTAATTATTAAATTAGTTATTCTTTTTTTTCCCAAGGTATCCCCCAACTCGACAGGTCGAAAACTAATCCTCCGTGAATCTGAGCTTCATGTAAGGGTTTGCCGCTGGCCACCTGGTTGCGGCATGCACAAGGTGGGATTCGAACTCCCAACACTTGTTTAAGCGAACTAGTGAGCTAACCACTAGACGAACCCAAGATGTTATTAAATTAGTTACTTAAAATGTAGCAATTACGTCATTATCAAGAGTGTTGCTTTTTGCAAAACACAATTCTTTTTTTTTTTTGTAATTACTTTTCTTTCTTGGGATAATTACAACACAAGCCTTGTAGGCCCAAATGGGCCAACCAAACAACTGTGCCAGCAAACAAGAGCTTTCTTATAATCAACATACCACCAAAATTGGGTCAAATCCACCATATCAAAAACTATTATAGCCCACCCTTATCTGCTTCTCAATGCAAAAGAAAACGGAGCCATGACCCAAAAAAAAGGAGCCCGATAAATTCAGAATATAGTAAAAAAAACAAAAATACATACTTTAAAAAATAGTGCTAGGAGTAGGAGATTATTTTACTAATAAAATATTAGTCAATAATAAATCAATAAAAAAAATATATCATATAAAAAATGCGTAAAAACTTATCATTTAAAAAATAAAAGACAAATTATTTTAACAGTAAAGGATAAATCATCTAAAATAATAAAAAATAAATTATTAAAAGAAGAGAAAATAAATCATTAAAATAGTAGTATTAAATATTAAGTCAATAATGAAAATAAATAGAATTATTAGCTAGTTGTTAAATAGAAAAGTATTACTAACGATACTTTTTCATTTTGAAATTATAATTAAGACTACCTAAATATTAGAAATGAGATAAATATTTTAAAATAATGACTAAATATCTAATTCAATCTCTCATTATTTTTACTTTTGACAAGTTTATTCCTAATAATTTAATAAATAAATATAGATATACATATAAACACACCAATCACAAATTCCATCTCACACGCCTTGAATACTCTCTCACCTCGTAATACGCGCCTTGTGAAACGTGCGCTGCTTCTTCTTCTTTCTTCCCTGATTTTCTTCTTCCTCTTTTTCTTCCTCTTCCTCTTCCTCTTTCTTCTTTTTCACCCTTTGCCTCCATGTCCGCCCTGTCTCCGCCTCCGCCACCATTTTCGTACTTCACCTTCACTTCATACTCCACTTCCGTCTCCACTTCGTACTCCGCCTCTTGTTCTTCTTTTTCCTCCTCCTCCTTCTGTTTTTGTGTTACGTTGTTGTTGTTCTTCTTCTCCTTCCTCTATTATGTGACTGTTGTTGTTGTTGTTCTTCTACTTCTTCTTTTATGTTATGTTGGTGTTGTTCTTCTTCTCCTTCTTCTATTATGTGGTTGTTTTTAATTTGTTCTTCTTCTTCTTCTATTTGTTCTCCTTCCTCTATTTCATGATGGTGGTTGTGGTTGTGGTTGTTTTTAATTGGTTTGTTGCTTTATTATCATTGATTTAAAAATTCTGCTCAAATTGGTTTAACATTCGATTCATCTACATATGAAAATTCTGCTCAAATTGGTTTAACGTTCTGTTCATCTAGATATGAAAATTCTGCTCAAATTGGTTTAAAATTATACTCAAATTGGTTTAACGTTCTATTCATCTAGATATGAAAATTCTGCTCAAATTGGTTTAAAATTCTGCTCAAATTGATTTAACATTCTATTTATCTACATATGAAAATTCTGCTCAAATTGATTTAAAATTCTGCTCAAATTGATTTAACGTTTTGCTCATCTACATATGAAAATTCTGCTCAAATTAGTTCATGAATCTGTCCAATTGTATGTTTTCGTTACATATTGAAATACTGCTCATATTGATTTAGGATTCTGTTCTTAAATGTTGAATATATATGTAAGTTTCCTTGTGGTTTGAATTTGATTTGGATTCACTTGATTTAGGTTTTGGTTTTGAGTATATAGGATTCTGCTCAATGCATTTTTAAATTCTGCTTAAGAAGTAGAAGAAGAAGAAGAAGAACAACAACAACCATGTAATAGAGGAAGGAGGAGAAGAAGAAGAACAATAACAACAACGTAATATAAAAGGAGAAGGAGGAGGAGGAAGAAGAGAAAAAAAAAGGTGGAGTACGAAGTGGAGGCGGAATACGAAGTGAATGCGGAGTACAGATTAAAATGGAGGCAGACATGGAAACATGGCGGAGATGGAGGTGGAGGCAAGGCATAGATAGAGGTGGGGGGCGAAGATGGAGGTGGAAGCGGAGAAGAAGAAGAAGGAGAATAAGAAGAAGGGAAGGGTAACAGTAGCTGACAGTAGCGTCCGTGTGTGATTGGAGGAAAAAGAGGAGGGTTTTTTTCGTGAGTTGAAGCGCTTGGGGTGAGAGTAGGGAATGTTTACGTGTATTATGTGTTTATGTGTACACCTAGCATTATTGTAATTTGAACCCCAATTCAACTCTCAATCATTTAAAAATAAGAATAAATAAGCTCTTAAAATTGATTTATGATGTTAGGATTTATGATTAATAAATTGATTTTAAGTGCCTATTTGTCTCAATTTTTAAATAGTTGATGGCCGAATTGAAATTTTCGAATCATTAGGAATGAACTTATCCAAATTAAAAATGATTAGGAGCTAGACTGTGTATTTACTCTAAAATAATTTAAAAAGGGAAACAATACAAATAAGATAGGTGTTATCGAAGGACAATTCTAAGATGGAGAAGAAATTTGTGAAGAGAAAGAAGATATAGACATGATTTTTTTTTTTAAAATAATAAAAATTAAATGACACACTTTTGAAGATAAAAATTTAACCGTTTATAACTTCAATTTTTATCTCTTCACCATTTTCCCCTTCATTGTAGTATGCCTCGTTAAAAAAATGCAAGGATAATAAAAGCCTAATCTAAGGTTACTGTCTTGGTAATCCAGTATCCAGTAATGTTGTTAAACTTAGCTTCATTACGCAACAGAGTTGTCTCGCTTCTAAACACACACCAAACCTTAAAACAATCGAAGCAGATTCAATCCATCATCCTCACTTCTTCTCTCTCACAAGACACAATCTTCCTCTGCAACATCTTTCATCTCCAATGTCAAAGTTCCCATCTTGCCCTTCCCTTCAACACCATCCTCCATTCTCCCACCACTCGCCTCCTCAACAAAATGATCGCAACCTTCTCCAACCTCCCTCAGACAACCATCCTCTGCTACTCCTCATTCCGATCAAACGGCGTCGTTCCGGACAAACACACATTCCCTTTGCTCCTCAAGGTTTTCTCTCACCCCAATCTTGTTCATCAAGACCCATCAATGCTTTTCGGTCAAGTTTTCAAATTTGGCTTGAACCTTGATCAATTCGTTTGTAACGCTCTTGTTTCGGCGTTTGCGAATTCTGGGTGTCTTGATAGTGCACGCAAGGTGTTTGATGAATGTTCTAGTAAGGATGTTGTTGCTTGGACTGCGTTAATCAATGGGTATGTGAAGAATGAGTGTCCTAGGGAGGGACTCGAGTGTTTTGTGAAGATGAGATCATTGGGGATTGGAGTTGATGGGGTCACTGTTGTTGCCATTCTTCGCGCTGCGTCGTTGGCGGGTGATGCTTATTTTGGAAAGTGGGTTCATGGATTCTATGTTGTTGTTGGGAGAGTGTGTTTAGATGCTTATGTTTGCTGTGCCCTTGTGGATATGTATATCAAGTGTGGTCTTTCTGATGATGCATGCAAAGCGTTTGATGAATTGCCTTATAGAAATGTGGTATCTTGGACTGTGCTTATAGCTGGTTATGTGCATTGTAAGAAGTTCAAAGAGGCGATTCGAGTATTTTGGGACATGGTTTGGGATGATGTTGTGCCTAATGAATTCACGCTAACGAGTCTTCTTACTGCTTGTGCTCACATTGGAGCATTGGATCAGGGAAAGTTGATTCATCAGTACATAGAGAGTAGCAAGGCAAATTTGAATTCAGCAATTGGGACAGCACT
>JASCZI010000185.1:15076-36953 GCA_036250425.1 Stylosanthes scabra
GTCACTATGGCTATGTTTTTGCACTTAAATGGGATCGAAACCAAGTTAATTTAACCATTGAGAGCTTGATACATTGTTAGTATGCATGAGGTTGTCATGATTTGTGCTTGAGCTTAGTGATATTCACTCAACAATGTGTTAAGTGGTGCTTGATTTTATTGCTCAATATTCATTGATATGCATGCCTGATCACCATGTATGATATGTTATTGTTAATTCCATTGCACCATGATTGGTCAATCCTATAATCTCATACCTTGTTTGGTTCATTCTATCTTTCAGATGGTAATGACAATGGAGCTAATAGTGATAATGAGCACACCAAGGATCGGATCTCTTCCCGACTATACACTTGTGCACAAAGGACTGTGCCATCTTCAAGTGTGGGGTGTCCTAATGCCAAGGACAACAATTCGGGTCTATTCTAAATTCTGTTAAACAATTTCTCTACTTTCTTAGTTAGTTGTTAGATAGTTGTTAGTTAACTGTTAGTTGATAGTTGGTGGTTGAATTTGCTATGGATGATGATTATCTTCAAACAGGTTTTCTGATTTTTTTGCCCACTTATTGGGACCCCCATCATCATATCTTTTGAAAAATTTCTTTGAAGCTTGTTCTTTGCATGCACATAATCAAATGCTCTTAATCATAGAAAAGAGTTCAAGAACACACAACCTTGAGAGTTTTGAGCTTAAAAGGGGTGGTCCCACATTTCAAAGACCACCAAATTTCCTTCTTGTGTGTTTACTCCTTTTCTATGATTGTAATTTGCAAATTAATTGATTTTATATGTCCATCATTGTATGTATATAATGTATCCATATGATTGAGGCCTTTGTTTCTAATTAGCTCACTTACCAAATGGCCTAACCCTTGAACATCACCCTTGTGAACCTACTTTGAGCCTTTTTAATCCCTTTCTTGTTCTAATTAGCTCAATACAAGCCGACAAGTGAAAAACCATGATTGTCCCTTTGGATCATTGGTTGATTGAGGATTTAGTGGTGAGTCACTTTATGAGAGAGGAAAAAGAAAGAGGAATCAAGGCACGGAAACATATTGAGAGAGGGTGATATGCAAAAAATGGGTTTTTGGGAAAAATAGAAAAATCTTGAGGCATTTGGGGAGTGCATGTGTGCATCAAAACAAATTCCATAGGCATATGCATTTTCACAAGCTCACAATTGAAAACGGGTGGCAAGAAAAGAAAAAGAATTGAAAAGAAAAGAAAACAAAAGAAACAAAGAAAAATCGAAAAGAAAGAAAAGAAATAATAATATTTTTGTCACCCCAAAGTAGCAAAAAGAAGGCTTCTGAATAAGCAAGTGCATATGTCCTCACCATATAATTAGAAAATGCATTCATGTACTCCGGAAAAATAATGAGAAAGTGAGTCATAGATAACGGTGAGTCGAGTGAAGAACAAGAGAGAGCTAGGTGTCCTCCGTTCAGCAAAGATCCACACTTTGAGTTCATTTAGCCAAATATAAATCCTACCTTCACCTTAGCCACGTTACAACCTTGGAAAGCCCTCATGATGATACATATATACATGCATATGATGTTGATTGTTAAATGAAAATTAATTTACAAAAAGCAAGAATAGGAAGGAGCAGAGAGAGTCTTTAACCCTATACACTTGAGCGAATAGAGTGTATACACCACCAGTAAGGGTTCTAGGCTCAATTCTGTGATTTAGGACATTTCTTGGGGGGTAGCATATGCTGAAAAGTTTTTGCCCATGCTCATTGCACATGATTAGATAACCCTTGTAACTTCATCAAATGCACATAATTCTTGTGTAGCTCTCCCTATGGTGCTTGAATGTGTTTTGAAAGATTTATGAAATTCCCTTTTCTCCCGCTTTTGGTTTCATTCACTAGAGCATGAAGACATGCTCAATTTTAAGTGTGGGGTATTTGATGAGGAGGTTTTTGATGATAAATTTCATGCATAAAAGGATGCCCTCATCAATACTTTTTCATATATTTGCTAGTGAGTGACCATGTTTTCCATCTTTTGCTAGAAAGTGCTCATAAATGATTATATGTTAAATTAGGCTTTAAGATGCATATAAATTGCTAAATCTTCTCCTCCTTGGTGCAATGATATGTTTGCTAGTATATTTCAAATATATAGGGGTTGAGAAAAGCATGAGAAAGGCTAAGAAGAACATTGGAAGCAAGAATGGTTTAGAGAAAGCATGCAAAAGCGGAGATTTCACAAAGAAGGAAGAATGCGACGCGGAGAAACGGAGCTATAGTCATCGGATTGGAGCAAACTTAGACTCTTTGGAATAATGAACTCAATGTCTACAACTTTCATGTTGAAGACTTCTTCCGGTTCTAAGCAATTCTATGACGAATTCGCATCCGAAGATCATTGCACAGAGAATCTCCTAATGCTGTCAATCCTGACCTTTTGTCCCTAATTTGTTCTTAACTTGAGCTACAGAGGTCCGATTGACTTGGTTCTAATGCCATTGGGAAGCTAACATCCAGAGCTTCGCAACGAGGTATAATAGTCCATATGAAAATCTGCAGTGACCGCGCGGCCCAAGTAGCGCGGTCGCGCCACCCTTGCTTAGTGACGAAGTTTACGTCGGAGGGCACGGGCGCGCGATGGACATGGCGCGGGTGCGCCATTGCGTGCTGTCCACTCCATTTGAAGGGTAAAAAGGGAATTTCAAGCCAAGTTGATGCCTATAAATAGAGGGATGCTACCACAACTCATTACCACAATTTTGAGGCCCTTTTTGGATGCTCATTTAGCCTAGAATAGTTTT
Organism: Stylosanthes scabra; assembly: GCA_036250425.1. NCBI lineage: Eukaryota > Viridiplantae > Streptophyta > Magnoliopsida > Fabales > Fabaceae > Stylosanthes > Stylosanthes scabra. The sequence goes on from JASCZI010000185.1 coordinate 17,862, forward strand.
AGAATAGCTTAAGGAGTTTTTGGGAGAATCCCTATTTCTCTCATTTACTTTTAGTTTATTTCTTCTTGTTCATCATCTTCTAGGATCACCATTACCAACCAAACTTTTCTTTTACTACTTGTTTTGTGAATATTTGTTCTCTTTAATTAATGCAATTCTAGTTTCTCCTTCTATTTTGCTTTCATTTACTTATTGCAATTTCTAGTTTATGTTCATGCTCTTTTATGATCCTCTTGCTATTTATTGTTGATTCTCTCTTTTAATAATCTCTCTAGTTTATTTTCCATATGTTTTATCATGTCTTTATTTCTTGCCCACCAAGTGTTTGATGAAATGCTTGGTTTAGTTTTAAAGTAGTGTTCTTGTGCTATGGTCATGGGTTGAGATGTGGATGATCCTAACCACTAGTCCCTAAGGAAAAAGATGGGTTAACTCCTGGGTTAGAACCGTTCTGTTGACGCCAAGCTTTCGCCAGAGAGAGTGAGTCCTTAATGAGGTGAACATGGTGGATTATCCATGTTCCAAAGACCTAGGACCGTTGCTCTGGAATATGAGAAGTCTGGGACTTACGGAGCGGGGTTAATTCCACCCACTCGACCATTTGACAGAGTGTGGCTTCGCAGGTTACGTGACAACCATCTACAACTGGGATTAGTGGTGATTATGGGGACACATGATATCTTGATCCATGGCCTAGCACCCTTTTTATCAGTTTTCTCTCTAATCTCTCTTTTGCTCTCTTTTCTCACACACACACAATTGCAACCCCCATTTTCTTGGCAACCAAAGTTGGCCCATGCGTTAACTCGTTGGGATAACGACCCGAGTCCCGTACTCGGTATTTTTAATCTGGTTGCAAGCACTTGTGACACTCTTTGTTGACAAGAACGTTCTTAGCTCGCATTCATAACTTGTTTGGGTTTCGCTACGACGATCTTTCTCTCTCGTTCTCACGAACGCAAGGGAATCCCTAACTAATCTTGTTTGCGACGCCTAGGACGGCTCTTATCAATGATGCTCAAGCATCATTTTCGAGGTTGGTATTTGTAAAGCCTGGTTAACAGATTTTGATAGTAAATTAGAGTTAGGGTTAGGAGTAAAGTGTGTTACCCGTAGTGCTCTTGGTGGTTAAGTACCTGTTTTAGAGCGAGTGAGCATGGAGTGAGTGTTGGAAGAGGATTGTGGTGGTTGGGTAGATGATGGGTTGTCCATAGACAGGTTTATCTCTATACCAGAAGTCGGAATAGATCCAGCTTGATGTGTAGTTGAGTTTTCCTGTTCTGATAGTGAAGTTGCAACAAGGGTGGGTATTGTGTTTTGTGTGTTGGTGTGAGTTGTAGGAGCTGGAGTGGGTACTGAAGGGATCATTGAACTTGTGTTGAAATAAGCTGGTAGGATAGCTAAAATTCTTGGTGTAAACTCAGTCATTGAACTTGTGTCAAAAAAGCAGTAGATGGAAACTAATTTTCATCAAACACAACATCTCGTGAAATAATAGTTTTCCTAGTTTTTGTGAGACATTTATATCCTTTTTATCTTTTTCTAAACAAGACACACTAATTAAGTTATGAGCTATAGTAGGAACACGTAGTAAATCATAAAGATAATATCTTTTTGAGGTAGGAACATGATATAAAACAGAATTGCCAATATGACTAATACCAATACATGTACCGTTACCTATGTAGACTTGTTCTTGTCCTTGGTAGTCCGTAGAATGTTGTAAATTTGAATTATCTGTAGTGCAGTGATGGGATGCTCCCAAATCTGCCTACCAAGATTGGTTAAGTGAGGGTAGAGGGATTAATAATCATAGCTCTTGGGTTGTGGAAGCTAGGAGGTGGGAGCAGGGGCTGTTGTATAGTGGAGTTTCTAGAATTCTGCTGTGCATTCTGGGCTTGGGGTCAAATCTAAAATAGCAATAAACTGCAATGTGTCCTAACTTACCACAGATTTGACATTGTGGACGATTATTGTTGTTATTCCAGTTGTTTCTTCCTCCTCCCCTTTCTAGGCTTAGTGTTTGTAGCTTGACTAACATTGACTTGAACCATTGTTGAATCAGGTTTCTTGAGTCTCTCAATTAATTCTTCCTCAGCCATGAGTAAAGCTTCTAGATCAGGATAGAAAAACGAGGTTCTCTAGTGTTGACTGAAGTGATAAAGGGATGATAATCATCACCAAGTCCATCAAGAATTACATTGGTGTATTCTGAATCAGAGATAGGAGCTCCCACTATTGCTAGTGAATCTGCCAATTTCTTGATTTGTAAGAGGTAATCTGCACTATGACTCACTTTCTTTACTCTCTTGAGTTGTAATTGAAGCTGTTTGATTTTAGGTCTTGTTTGAGATGAAAAAACTGTGTGCAATCTGCTCCATGTCTCATGGGCAAATCTGCAGCCTAAGATTCTGTATTTGAATGATGCATCCATTGATGCAAAAATCCATGAATTGACATTGTAGTCTTCTACTCTCCATTCTTGATATTTTTTAATTTTTTTTCCGCTATCTTGTCTGCATATGTTGCAAATTATTTTGGAACCTTCTCTTTATCTAGGTGATGTTGTAATTTTTGCCTACTAATGGTTTGAATTACTTGGTATGTCCATGTGAGAAAGTTTTCACTGTTGAGTTTATCTGAGATTGGAATTGCCAATAGTTTCTAAATTGAATATTAAGTGTTGTTGTTTGCAAAAAATAAAGGGTTGATGATTTCAGCCATGGATGAACCTAAAGCTCTATGATACCATGTAAAGCAAGTAGTTCTTGAAGAACAAGATTGTAATTTGAGATGAAAGAAGATCTTGTATATTATTGTATGAATGAAAAAATAGAATTATGAAAAGTATACATTCAGCTTTTTAGATTGAACTATTTATAATTGTATTATTGGGTTTCTACTTCAGCCCAACTTAAGACATGAATCGGGTTGGCCCAATGCTAAACATAAGGGGTGAGTGATCGTGAATTAGGTTTTCATTGTCAACCTTAATTCACCTCACACATACAGCTCGTCTCTCTTCACAGTTTGGTTATCCAAGATTGAACTCTACCTTTATGTACTCATTTTATTACTTTAATGAAATGACTACAACTATATTTGGTAAAAAAAAAAACACCAATATACCAGGTTATTTTTTTTTTTGAAAGATTGATATATGAATATATTATAAAAATAATCATGCTATTTGAACAAGTGGTTTTGACTAACCAAGTGGTTAACCAAGTAAATTATCAATCACATCACCACTCTCACCCCCAAGCGCGTACACACGCGCTCTTTCTAATCACAGCACCACCAGCACTTTCGATGTCTTCTTCCTCTTCCGTTGTTGTCTTCTTCTTCTTCCTCCTCCATAGTCGTCGTCGTTTTCTTCCTACTCCTCTTTCTTCATCGTCGTCGTCTTCTTCATCGTCGTCATCGTCGTCGTCATTTTCTTCTTCTTCTTTCTTCATGTCTGCAACTTTTTTCTTTTTCGTCTTCTTTTTCTTGTTCTTTCATATCTGTAACTTTTTCTTCATCTTTGTTGTTGTTGTTGTTGTTTTCGTCGTCATTGTTGTTGTTGTTGTTGTTGCTGATGCTGCTGTTGTTGCTGTAAAATGTACACAAATATAAAGCTATACTGCACGAAAATATAAAGCTAAACTGTACACAAATATGGTACTAAACTCCACCGAAATAATAACAAAACGACAGCAACATGTTAAATTAATATCTCACAGACTCCACCGAAATATAATGCTAAAATGTACACAAATACAAAGCTAGAGTCCACCGAAATAATAAGAAAATGACAGCAACACATTAAATCAATATCTCACAGACTCCACCGAAATATATAGCTAAACTCTACACAAATACAAAGCTAAACTCCACTGAAATGACAAGAACACATTCAAATCTGAAATAATGCAATCAAAGCTAAGTCAAACCTAATAGCAACAAAGCTAACACAAAAAGTACACAAACATTAACCTAGAGTCCACCGAAATAATAGGAAGGCATTCAAATATCAAATTAGGCAATCAAAACTAAACCAAAGCTAATAGCAACAAAGCTAACACAAAATGTACACAAATACTAACCTAAAGTCCACCGAAATAATAAGAAAACGACAACAACACGTTAAGTCAATATCTCACAAACTCCACCGAAATAAAAAGTTAAATTGTACACAAATACAAAGCTAAACTGTGTGCATTTTGCGTTACCTTTGTTGCTATTAGGTTTTGTTTAGTTTTGATTGCATAAATCCATGTTTGAATGGCTTCCATATTATTTCGGTGGATTCTGGGTTATTGTTTGTGTTCATTTTGCGTTACAGTTGTTGCTATTAGGTTTCATTTAGTTTTGATTGCAAAATTCCATGTTTTAATATTCTAAACTCAACCGAAACAATAATCCAGAATCCACCGAAATAATATTCTAAACTCAATCGAAACAATAACCCAGAATTCACCGAAATAATATTCTAAACCCAGCCAAAATATAAAGCCAAAATGTACACAAACACAAACCTAAACTCCACCGAAATAAAATGCAACACAGAGAACATAACAGAAAGCTATAATCTAAGAACAACAAAGCTATGAAAAAGTAAATTGATTCAGAACACAACAGAAAGCTATAATATAAGAAAAACAAAGCTATAATCTAAGAACAACACACACTTATTCTATTTCTTCATCCTCCTCTTCCTTCTTCCTTCCTTATTCTATTTCTGCATCATCATCATCATCATCATCTCATCAAAACAAAAATCAAAACAACGAGAATGAAAATAGAAATCACGCAAAACAAAACAGAATCTAACAACAAGAATGAAAATTGAAATCTAATTCTTCTTCTTCTCTGTTAAAACAAAAATCAAAATAACGAGATTGAAAATAGAAATCACGCAAATCAAAACAGAATCTAACAACAAGAATGAAAATTGAAATCTAACAATGACAGCAGAATGTTTACTCAATAATTCACAGAATCCACCGAAATATAAACCTAAAATCCACCAAAATAATAAGAAAACGATAGCAACATGTTTACTCAATAATTCACAGAATCCACCGAAATATAAACCTAAAATCCACCGAAATAACAAGCACACATTCAATTCTGAAATTATGCAATCAAAACTTAATCATTCTTCTTCTTCTTCTTCTTTAAAACAAAAATCAAAACAACGAGAATGAAATAGAAATATAACAACAGAGAGAGAAGATGAAAACAAAGATCAAATCAAAGAACGTTGAAGATAGAAATATAACAACAGAGAGAGAAGATGAAAACGAAAATCAAATCAAAGAACGTTGAAGAATTCAAAATCAAACGTACCTCACGTAAAAAAACGCAGAAAACGACGCAGATGAATGATGCAGAAGAAGAACGTTGCAGAAAAACGTTGAAGAACGACGAAGAAAAGAAGAATCACCAATTCAAGAAGACGAAATCAAAAATCGTTGAGGAAGAGAAAAGATGAACGAAGCTGTGGAAAGAGAGAAAGAATGAAAAATGAAAAACTGAAATTGGCTAAAAACAAATATAGTTGTTACAATAAGGGAGAAGAGGCGCGTGGTGAAACTTGAATGGTTAACCACTTGGTTATTAAAACCACTTGGTCACCAAGAATTATTGTTATAAAAAATTACTAAAAAATATAAATAAATTATTAGAAAATTAAAACATTAAGTTAATTAGACAAAAAAAAAAGTAACATTATAAAATCGTATAAAATTATAAAATCATGATGGTAGTTGGCGTAGACAAATGGAAAATCATTTTGTATAAATCAAATTGAGCTTGCATGATCAAATAAAGTAATAATTGAACAGTTGTGATATTCACTTAAAGAAAAATGTGCGTGTTTTCATAGATTTTTTTTGTGAGAATGAGTTAAGAATACTTAGTTGAACATGATTATACAAAATAAGCTTACATGAAACATTATCTTAAAATCAGATATACTATCTATGATTGCCCTTTAAGGCTTTGACATTTTTTTTTGGCTTAGATGAAGTTGAAACCCGAGATTTTTTACAATAAAGGAGGGGTAATGTTATATGAGCCACAGCTTATTAGCAAGACTTTGACGATAAGATAGTAAAAGAATAAAATGAATTGATTAATTTTCTAATAAAATTTAAAAAGCGTAAAATAAATAAATAAAAGAATAGCGATCTTACTTTAGTTCTTGCCTTTATAAATAAGTACATACCAAAAACACAACCAAAATAATTATACAAAAGTTTAGTCACCTCCATCATGCTATCATATTCTCTCCCATTTTAAAAATAAAAAATAAAGACCCTCTAATTTCCACATAAAGTAAAACTATACATTGGAGAACTGCACTTAGTCAGGGGGAAGCTTCAAAGTACGGAGTCAGATTCACAAAACTAAGCAAGCAAAAGGTATAATTATTAGTTGATGCACACGAACCAGAATTTAAAAGTAAGTTCGGCATGCGAAGAAGTTGAAATCAGGGTGGAACACGTTGAGCTGCTTCAACCATGACTTTGCAGCATTGTATAAACATGTTACCATTTCATTCCCATGTGAAGAAGGAGTCAACCATATATCTTCCTGCATTCTGTAGGTGGCTAGGCCAAAGGGTGAGACCGATACGCAGCCGCTCTTCTTCCTCTTGCACTTTTCCCCCAGCACGGTTCCCCACCCACTCGGAAAGCATATGTCATTCTCAATGTCAACTTCATCACAAATGTTAGCACAGTCTGTGGAAACACAAGAAATATTTGGTTATGAACTTGCGAAATTTGTTGATCCTTTGCAACAACAATTAAGCCTGGTCTCACTAAATAAGATTAATTACTTTGATCAAATGACTTACCTTGAAAAGATGATGACAATGTATGATAAGTGAGGAAACACGTTGTCAGGGCCTTGTTGTCTTTCTGACTTGGTATGGCGTAAATCGGATACCTGTCGATAACAAATTAGTATAAGATCTACCAAGGACTGAAACCAAGATAATCCAGACAAGAAATATGAAGTTCACAAGATAGAGTAAACAAATGGTAAAAGAAATTTATGATTCTTGTATATGAATCCATGAACAAACAGAACCAAATGTTGATCAAGAATACAAAACTAATCACGGGACCCGCTTCACTTCTCTCTCATTGAGAAACATCGCCATAAATTTAATCTTGTTCAGAAGAACATAAATTATTAATTTTTAATTGAATTTTGCAAATTCAAAACCCTATCTGAAGTCTTCATAAGAACTAATTGAAAAGGTGAAGCTTTATTTGTGAAGTATAAAACAAAATCAAAGCCAAATAGCCAATTCAAGTTATATTTGTACAAGAACAATGATTTTGGCTCACCAAGAAACGGCCATCCAAGAAGCCGGAGAAAGATCCACACTCTTCAATGTCATTAATGCCGGATAGCTTCTAGCTAAGTCAATTATCTGCAACAAGAAGCAATCATACACTTCTATGAATGAACATACAAACAAATTCGTTTGTCTTACTAAAACAGATTGCGATCGGCCGGCAGAAACAGTATCGTGAAGTTAAAGGCTACCTTATCTGTGAAAGGGAGCCTGTTATACGGCAAACACTTCTCGGTGTACTCGAAGTAAAGGTAACCAATCATATCCCTCGTGGGCCATGAAACTTCCTGGTCAGAGCTCGAATTGAAGGAATTAGAATCCCATGATTCGCTAGAATTGTTACTTAATGACCTTGATAGTTTATCGCTGCTATCATCGCTCCAGGAATCACATTCGAATTCAACTACTTCGCTATCCTCTCTCCGTCCCCTACATAACAAGAAGAAGATTACCACAAACAATTCTTTTGATACATCAACAAGACAGCAAGTATGTATATGTAGTCTCATATTACTCATTTTAACATACCTAGAAGCTGCAACAGACTTAGTGCTGTAGATTTGGATAGCGGAGAGATACGGAACATAGAATTGCGTGAGAGTCTCTCCGGTTTCCCGCATCACGGGTATACCAGCACCATATGCACTCCATTCAGAATAGCATTCCCAAAGATCTTTCAGAGTGAAGTATTCAATTGTGTCCTTAACAAGAGGTAGCCATTGACTATTTAGATCAGTTGAGCTTTTCTGCAAAAAATTCATGATGTATGCAACAAAAATTAAGGAATGATGTTGCCATTGCTAACACAACACTATCTCCACCTTCATAAATGTTGTTTCTAGGAACCAAAAAATAACCATCACAATAAGACAAAAATACAATGCTAAGCATTAAAGGAGCTATACATTGAACTATATAAAACTTAAAAAAAAAAAAAAGAGGGGGCGGGGGGGGTGGAGCTTATTTAAATAAAGAAGACTTATATTGCAAACTTATTTAATATTTAGCAATATTGCAAACTTAGTTGCCCAGTATTAAACAAATATTAAGTATATAAAACATTTATCTGAAATGAAAATGAATGACCTCGCACAAAAAAAAAAAAACAAAAACCGAGTGACACATGGATTTATCAATGTGTAAACTGCAAAGCTAATTTCTTGCAATATCACACACTATTCACACACAAGACACAAGGAATTTATCCAGTAATTGCGATATCACACACTATTCACACATACACTAATTATGAGCAGATAAAGAGAACTACGTGGTCACATAACATTAATCTTACCTTAAGAATTAGCAAAGTAAATATTTCACGACGAAGATAGGCCAATGACTACTCGGTGGTGAATTAAAGTTTCATTTAAGGGTTTATTAGTTGCTACTAATACTAATTACGAGTATACGATGGAACATGCTATATATATAATAGCATTTTTTTTATAAATAATTAGCATTAGGAATTTAGCATGGTTCATGATTTATGAAAAGCCAATTATTCAAACAAAACTTTTTACATGCTTCCAACACATGGCAGCAAACAGTTTCCAGTTACACCTGGGGCTAGTTGAAGCCATGAGAATCACGTGGCACTCAAAATTAACTTTTGAGGTTTATTTTGAAAGAAAATTCGAAAAACGATTTGAAAATTTCAACCAAAGGATGAAACGAAGATGAAAAAAAAAGTCCTACTCTATACTCATAATTTTGTCGTTTTAACTGTTTGTTTGTTTTTGTTTTATTTTTTATTTTTTTTTTATTTTTTTGTGATATATGAACAAATCAGTGTATATTCAAACAAGAATAATTCTATGATAAAAAAACTTATGTGTGAATGAAATTTTTTTTTAAATAAATAAAATAAAATTGATATTTACCAAAATCTATATTTCTAAACATATTTACAAAAATATGTTATATTAGCACTATCGGTCCGGACCGATATTCAATATCGGTCCAGACCGATACTGGATCAATATTTTTTTAATACCACTCCATCATGGACCGGTATTGAGTTAATATCAATACCAGTCTATAATGGACTGGTACTGATTCAAAAATTAATTTTTTTATTTAATAATAAATGTATTGATTTAATTAATAGCAATAATTTAAATAATAAATTACGATTAAAAAATATATCAATAGTAATAAATATATTAATCTTTTAGAAGTAATTTTGCATTGATTCAATTGACATAACATTAATATAATAATATATTAATTAATTCAATCGTATCATAGCATTAATATAATAATAATAATAATCTAATGATAGCATCAAATTAAATTTCAATCCATTAATATATTATGGTAATTTTTTGGATAATGAATGTTAATTTCTTTTTAAATTAAGTAGAGAGAAAGACACGTCAGTAAAGATAATATCAGAATGGTGGTGGCATCTAACGAATATTCTTCTACACTTAGACAAATGGCAGTTTTGCCTGACTTTGCACCTTCTAACGACGCCGTTTGACCGACAACATAATGACCACACCATTACCATTTTTTCTCTCTTTAATTATTGTGTATTAAGTATTAACTATATTTTACTTAAATTAAAATTTTTATCATATTTATAGTGTATTTATTAAAAATTTATGAGTAAAATAATTTTAACAAATTATTTCAAAAAACAATTGTTAACATAAACTCTTTTTTTATTACCAATTATTATTATGATTTAATTAACATGTATTCTAAATACACATGATAAATTTATCACTAATTAAATAATTTAAATGTTTATATAATTATTAAAAATTTTATTTTTTTATATTCTTAATAAAAAAATTTAATTTGTAATATTAAAATATGTACTTAATGTATAGTAAAATGTAAAACTAAAATAGATAAAAGGACGGATGACTGTCAGTATTCCCTATTTCATTCCCTTATCCTCTTATAGTCTTATAGTTAAAAATAAATAAAATAACGATTATACTAAATAACTGACTTGACTATTCCATTTATTAACTCCAGAGAGAGAAACAGAAGGTAGAAGAACGAAAAATCAACCGAACGAAACCACTGTTTCTGAATCATAATGATCATAATTAAAGAATCTAGTAATTAGCATGTCAAAAGAAAAATCTAGTAATTAGTAATCAAATTTAATTTTATACATTATCGATTAAAGTAGTTTAAAAACATGTAATCACACCAAGATCACAAACAAAAGGAATTATTTTAAATAAAAGATACGATCATTCGTGATTATTCAAAATATTTGTATCTATTTCCCGTTTTGGTGTGTAGAAGGAGCTAAGAGCCTTTTGTTCTACGTAGATAATCCAAGTTTTAACCCGTTATCCACGGCTATATCGGATTAGAAAGCAAATTCTTGATGAATACCAAAAAAAAAAAAAAAAAAGAGCAAATTCTTGATAGCACAGATTTTTCAAAATGTTAAGGGGATTTCTAAAAGATTTAAGGAAAAATATTCCATAATAATAACAATAATAATAAAATCATAAAAAAAATTAATAATAACTATGAAACCAATATTATAGAACCTCTAAAAAAGCTAATAATTAAATTATTTTTTAAAATTAAAATAATTTATCATCCAAAATAAAAAAACGTTATCGTTTAAATAGAATAAAAATATCTTCCACAAAATTAAAAAAGTAATGTTAAGTGTATATTAAAATTAGCCACCAAATTAACCACTAATGTATAATATACATTGAAATATTAAACACTCACTAAAAATGAATAATTAAACTACACATGTATTTTGTATACACTAGTAATTAATTTAGTGATGGTTAATTTTGATGTACAAATAAAATTATTCAATAAAAAATAATAATTTATGACTAATAGGGAGCCAATAAGTATAATTAGGAAAATAATAGGTGATAAATTATTATGACTAATAGGGAGCCAATAAGTATAATTAGGAAAATAATAGGTGATAAAAAGAAAAAAAAAAAAAAAGCTTATTGACCACTTATTAACTAACAAATTATAGGCTCCCTAAACTTTCTCTTTTATTAAATTGCCTTTAAATATGTTGGTTCTAAGTGTTTCTCGATAAAATATCGCCACAATGTTACCATGACTATTCGAACCAAAGATAGTCCAAAAAAAAAAATTTCCTACCCAAGATTGAAAGAAAACTGCTCCCGGTAACGCCGACATGGATTAATTTGGATAACTATTTTTAAATAAAAAATAAAAATAAAACAAACTTTCAGTAGAAGCTGAAAATTAAGTTAAATCAAAATTAAATTAAAAATAAAAACAAACCAAGAAAAAAAAAAAGAATTATTTACCTTATAGAGAGTCCTTGAAGGAACATCTGGTGTGACACATTGGAGAAAGCGTTCCAAATTTGATATGTAGCTTCCGGAACAGCACCACCTTTTCGATGATGACGAGATCATAATTTTTCCGAGAAAGTGACAGAAAATTCTCTCTCGCTGAACCTCAATTTCTCAACTAGCTACAACAGAGAAAAATATGCAATCATTTATAAGGATTATATTTCTCAGTTATATCATAATTAATTTTTTTTTGGGTAATAATAAATAATAACAGCTAGGAAGAAAAAGAAAGAAAAAGAAGATAATCTTGTTTAATTCCAAGTTTCCGATTTGGGAAGATTTTAATTAGGATTTTGAGAGCCATGATGGAGAACAGAATAGCATGACTAGAAGGCAGCATTGTCGATAATTGGAAATTAAAAAAGGGAAATAGAAAAAAAGAGAGACAAATTGCTACCAACCTTCACCAAATTCCGAGTGAGAGAAATGGAATAAAAGAAAAGATTTTTTTCTTTTTTTTTCTTTCTTCCTTTACATGGTTGAATTCATTGATGCCTTCAGCTTTTTCCTCTTGAAGACCGCAGAAAAGAAACGAATGATGAAGAAGTATGAAAGGGCAGGTAGGTAGTTAGACTCAAGAGAAAAAATGAGAGAGAGAGAGAGAGAGAGAGAGAGAGAGAGAGAGAAGAGTGTAACTCTTTATAGTTTTTTAATCTGTCACTTTTAATTATGCGAAAGCTCAATCTGTTTTTTCTATCTATTATTTAAAACAGAGAGAGAAAGACGGAGAAAAGAGGGAGGAAAACCAACGTATATATTTGAGAGAGAGAGATTAATGAATTTTTTTTGGTGACAAGAGAGATTAGTGAGCAGTATCTAGTGGTCATAGTAATAGTAAATTAAGAACTCTTTATTTGACAGAGAACACAGTAATAGTAAATTAAAAACAAAAAACAAAAGAGAAAGAAAACAGAGGGTCAAAAAGTTGAAAGAGCGAGAAAAGGAGGAGAAAGAAGAGAGAGAAGGTGATGATGGTGGCGAATGGCTTTATGGCTTAGAAAAGAGAGTGAGAGTTCGCATCGCCGCGTGTGAAGAATGAAGTGTCATATGATATCTTTAATTTTTAGCCTTTTCTTCCCTCCTTTCTTGTTTTTTTTACCCTTGGTTTTTATTTTATTTATTTATTTGGAGTTCTATTTATTTAGGAAACTAGATTGTTTGCGCGGAAATTTGCATGATAATTGGGCTAATAAAAATATTTTTTTTTAAAACATAAGTAAAAATATTTTTTATTAAAGCATAATATTATATAAAAAATATTTTAATTCGCAAAAAATTAATTATTAATCTTCATGTAATATTATGTAGAAAGATATAAATATAACTTTAAATTTTTTATATACCTTACATTTTGTGTCGTAATAATTAATTATAAAAATAAAAATCACATACCGAATAAAAAAATTAGATAGCATAATTTATAATTAATTCCCCCTAAAATAATATTAAGGTGTATTTCTACATTTATTTAAATTAAAAAATATCAAGATGCTATGCGTTACGGGCGGGTTAAGATTATATTTAATTAAATTGTATTTAAAATAAATATAAAATAATATAATTTTTTTACTACCTTATTTAAAATCTAAATAAGCTGCAGTACGATAATTCATCAAAATTTGTTAAAACACTAAAATATACATGACAATTGTGACAAATATATATACACATGATTATCACAATGTTTCGCCAATAAATAATAAATTAAACACGCCTTTAGTTTTAAAAAAAGGAAAAAACGCCTTACTATTTAAATAGAATTCCTGTGAACTAAATAATGAAAACACAAAGGCTAAAAGTAAGAAATTTTTCATATGAAATACAATTTATTAAATCTAATTTATAAGTATACATGAGTTGTGAATATAAGAATCCAATTTCACAATCAACCTAATAAAACACATGGAAACAAAAAAATAAAAGGAGCTTTGGATAATTCAAGAAGCTCAGCACCATAGTCCTTATTTTCAGCATCAACATTAGAATCTAGGAGGAAAAACAAAATTCAGACTTAATAAATTGTATAAAAGGCAACACTATAAAAAAAATGTATAACTGAGTCACTCAAATATTTGCAATAACAAAGTATAAAAGTCTCATTATTAGATGTTACCTAGTCAATCTCGCTCCCAAATTCAAAGTACCTTTTACTCCAGATATTGTAAATCTTTGTGTAAGCTTCGTCTTTACTGAAAACCAAACCAAAATCTTAACAAACATTATTAAAAACTAACACCATATCACTTCTCAAGCACACTTCTTGTGATGTACAGAACATTTGACATGAAGAAAATAAAAATCACTTAAAAGTCATGGGAATTATTCTACGAGATCAGAACACTTCAAAGTTTATATAATTCATTCATCAAACCCTTAAATTAACAAACTTAACATTGTTCCGTCACAATGTAGCTTATTTCAAATAGACTGGCATCATTAAGAAAGCAAAATAAATAAAGGAAAGCAAAAGAAAAACACTTGCTGAATCCACAAAATTTAGAAGGAAAAAAAGTATTATGCATCTACGAAACCTTCAATCATATCATAAAAACTACACAAAATTTGATATTAATCCTTTTTTTTCAAAAATCAACCATAAGTGAACAGTTCAATTGGTACAAATAAAATCAATATTAAATGAACAATGCAATTGCTTAAAAATCAATCTGAAGCCAAGGCAACAGCTTATCAGATTTACCATGCTCTTGTTGATCACTGGAGTCCACAAAGTATTGACTATTTACCAAAGATCTCGCTAGCTTCTAAAAATAAAAGGAAAAAACAAAAGTTAGTTCCAATATTTTTTCATGAAAATAGTATTCACAATAATATCTTTCTTGATTCAATAAGCCGTTATTAGTAATGTAAATAGTATCAGTAATTAATTAAGAAATTTTGCATGTTACAGCAAAAAATAAAAATAATTTTGCACCATCCACTATGTTACATAGCAGAGAGTAATTAGCCATGTAAATAATTTAATTTGATTTATCACAACCGATCAGAACATATTTATATTTAAATATAGTATCGAAGAGATTATAGAGTTTCATACATTAGTGTGAAGCAAATAACTACTTTGGAGCTTCAAACATTAAATTGAATTTTTCAAGTAGAAGCAATATCATAGAAGAAAACAATCTTAATTATTCTTACCTCGTAGTGTTCCTCGACAATTCTTGATGAGTATGTTTTATCATGACTATGTAAACAGCCTCCAGTTTCCACATGTTGAAGTTGAATTCTGTGATCTTGTTTCCAATTTTTCTGATTTTCTTATGCTGGAAGCCTAAAGAAAAAGAAATGAAGTGTTTGGATTTATGAAGCATCTTATCTAATGTTGAGATCTAATTATATTTACAAAGAAAGCATTTCATGTCTCACTTCCAATTGTTTCCTTGATCTGATTCAGAATCATCTCCATAGCAACTCACCTATATGAGCAATTGCAAATGAAAAATATTAGAAATGTTAAGTAACTAAAAAATATCATAATGAATTAAGCAAAGAATTATATTTTAATAAAAACAAAAAGTTTTGATACCTATCACAGATGCTAAGTAAATACAAATAAAAAACTACTAATTAGTTGAAAAAGCATAAATAGATTTGGCTAAAGCACTTCTCTGTTTATGATCTATAACACAAAATTGATATAACTTAATATATCAAATATATAAATTGTATCTTAATATATTAATTTACGAAAGTAATCAATAAACAACTAACCTCAAGATTGTCCGAAATTGGAGATGCATGCATATGATTGTGAAGCCATTTTCTTGTTCTAACTGCCATCTAATGAGTGCTCCACTTTTAATGGTATCATCTTGTTTGGTAGAACCTTCTTTTCTAGGCTTAGCATTGAATCTGCATAAAAATTCTCATGCCAAAAGATTAAACACTAATTATTTAATCCAAGGTTGAAAGAAAAAAATTGGTACAAAACTAAAGATGAAGATCAAAAATAAACGCTTAAATAATATCAAAATTTAAAAAAAAAAAAAAAAAAACAGTAATAATAAGACAAAATGCTTGAGAGAGATTTACTTGTCGTCATCGCTGCTGTTGTTGCAATTCAATTCAAGGTTGTCAATAAGTAGGGAGCCAAGTTTCCATCTATAAAAAATTATTGTTTTTTATTAGTGAATGGGGAGATCAGAAATTTGTTTCAGATTTTTGTTGAGAGAGAATAGTTAGAATACCTTACGACGTCAGTGGGGTTGAGTAGAAAACGACCGTGAAAGTAGCGATGGATGTCTAACGTCCGCCGACAGCAGCGAGAAGAATCGTTAGCGATGGAAACAGTGATGAACTCCGACTGCTCTGTGTCTTCTTTCTATTATCTTCTTCGCCGATGATGGCTGCAGCAGCGCATTGGTCCCCTGCCGCTGCCTTATTCTTCCCATCGGCACCTTTTCTCCTCCTCCTATCTCTCTCTCTTCTCCCCTCCATATGTTGTTTTCCCTTTTGTTTTTTTTTTTGGGTCTGTTGTCTTCTCTTTTACTTTATTTTTTCTCGTTGGGAAGTGAAATAAAGAGATAAGGATAAGATGCATAAAGAATTAACTTCTCAACCAATTTGAAATTTGAAATTCAATAGTACTGATTCAGTTGCTCAATAGATTATAGATAACCGTGATTGGTTCACAAATTATAATACAATATAATTTTTAATTTATTTAAGTTTAATAATAATTTATATTTAAATAATAATAAAATTCAAAATTTTACCATTTATACAATCTATGTAATTATTTATTTATATTATTTATTTATATTATCTTAATAAACTTTTAATTCATAATATTTCACAATCAAAATAAAAAATAAAAAATTATTTAATAAAAATACAATATAAATTATTAAATCATAAATCCTTCTATAAAAAATTTGTTTATTTTATACAAATTTTAAATTTAAAAGTTTTAATGGTAATATTTATTTATAATTTATAATATTAGAGGGAAATGTTTTATTTTGAATTTTGAAAACTTCACTCTAGAGCCAAAATTTTTAATTTGAAATTCCCTCCAAAAGCATTGACATTTATATTAATTTTTTCTTTTGTCCTCCTATCAACCCATGACATTTGTCAAAATATTGAAACATTTTATTTCTTGCTCAATGGAATTGCCACTTGTCAATCATATGTTAACTATCATTCCATTATTAGATTTTAATAGATAGATTTTAATTAATAATTAATAGATTTAATAGATTATTATATTTTAATAGATTTTAATAGATGCAACAGGAAATTATTATAAAAAATATTCATTAATTATTCTAACATCATTTATAAAGAGGTCTTATATGAGATACTATACGAGCCTAATGGCTAATGGTATATAATTTGGTTCCAATATGATCCATGTGTATCTGATGCCTTAGCATTATTGTTGATTTCTTTAACCAAATCATACCCAATTCCTTTATTTATTTTGTTTGATTGTTTATAATTTCATAAAAATAGTAAGGGATATGAATAAATTATGTATGTTTATATAAAAGTGATACTTTGATGAGTTTTGTTGGTTAATTGTAGGAAAGATGATGAAAATAGGATTCTGAGCAGTCATCCACGCCCTGGCGCTAATCCCCCACGCCCAGGCGCTAAGATTTTCACACTCAGAGCCCACAATCAGAGACCCACGCCTAGGCGTCCTTCCCACACGCCTAGGCGTCCTTCCTCATAATGAGCTCAGCAACCAGCCACGCCTAGGCGTCAGCAACACACACCTAGGCGCCCCTTCTTCAAGCCTCATGAGTCATCATCCTTCCAAACGCCTAAGCGTCTCATCAGTCACGCCTAGGCGCCTAGCAGCAACGCCCAAGCGTTGCCTTCATTGGAGCCACAAGCAGTCAACAAAACCAACGCTTAGGCGCCACACACACATGCCTAAGCGTTGGCATCAAAGCCTTCACCAAGTGAGCAACCACGCCCAGCGTCAGACACCAACGCCTAGCGTGGGAGTTGCTCCATGACCTAGTGATGCGTGTGCATCTTGGGTTGTTTTTAGTCTCAATTTCTCTCAATTATCATGATATTCTTTGTGGATTATTGTTATTAATTGATCAAATCAAACAAACTTGATGTTCTTTGAGTTATGTTTGTGTTTTTAGATAATTCACTAAGAGTTTTAGGTGATTGAAGACCATTTGAGGGAGATTGAAGAAAGAAGGATGAAAAGAAGCTAAGTCATTGAAGAATTAATCCCAACAGTCACCACGTTATACGTCTACAAGCCACGCCATACGTAAGTAATCTGGCAAATGGCACAACTTGGACAGAGAGCACACGTTATACGTGAGCTCTCCCACGTCGTACATAAGCCAAAACGTCCAAGAAGCAAATCAAGACAGTGGCCACACGTTATACGTGGATTCTTGGCGTCACACGTGAGGAATTGGCACAAAGAAGCAGAATTTGGCAGAGAGTACACGTTATACGTGACTCTCCCCACGTTATACGTGGGACTTGGAAGCAAAGAAACCATTTAAGGCAGAGGCTCCACGTTATACGTGGGGTAGGGACGCTATACGTGGGAGCCAACGTTCACCTCCAGTAATTTTTATCAAAGCCAATCCAATCTAAGTTATTAGGTCTCAATTCCATCCATTAATCAAGGGCTTAATTGGAAGATTAAAGATATGATTGACTGAAGACTCGAGAGAAGAAGATAAGACTTGTAATTATAGGAGATAAGATTAGGATTAGATTAGGATATGATTAGATTTTAATTTGAATTTGAATTTTAATTAGGATAGGTATAAGAAGTAACTCAACCATTAGGGTTAAGCACTTCAGCATAGACCTTTTCCATTATTCTTAGATCTAGTTTTCATTATGCAAGGCTAAACTACTCCAGTGTTAAGGGTGAGGAGCTCTGTTCACCCAGGATGAGGTAATCAACTATGTACATTCGTTTATTAATTCATTGAGGTATTTTCAGTTATCTTCTATGCATGATTTAATTTTCTGTTCTTCATCCCAATACTTTAGAATCACTGAGAGGTGTTCTTAACTTGTCTAGGGCTAGATTAATTAGATTGAGAGATCTATTAATTTATGCTAGCTAGAAATTGAATCACATAATCAATTAGGTCTAACTAGAGATAGTCAAGCTAATTGTTATGCAACTATAATTTTGTGGGTTAAAATTGGATTAGAACTAGTTTGGATAGAGTGACATTTAATCTAATCTAGGATCACTTCTAAGACTCATAAGGATTAGAATCGGATTTAGATCTTCATCTAGTTATTTGATTGATTGACTAAGAGATTATCTTTTGATTAGGTAATTAGAAACTAGGTTACTAAGAGATTAGGGCTTAGTTACACTAGATTCGTTGTGCTTGATAACTGAGAACCTAGAATTAGTATTCGAATGTA
>JASCZI010000185.1:42336-57058 GCA_036250425.1 Stylosanthes scabra
ACAGAGGATCACATTTCTGCAACAAATATTTGGAACAACTTCTGCACAACTATGGAGTGAAACATAAGATTGCCACCTCGTACCATCCACAAACCAGTGGCCAAGCGGAGGTATCCAACAGGGAGTTGAAACGCATTCTTGAGAAGACAGTAAATCTGTCACGGAAGGATTGGTCTAGAAGGCTTGATGATGCACTTTGGGCATATCGGACAGCCTTCAAAACCCCAGAGGAATGTCACCGTATCAGCTTTTATATGGGAAAGCTTGCCATCTACCTCTTGAGTTAGAACATAAAGCTTATTGGGCTTTGAAGTTCTTAAATTTTGATTCAAAAGTTGCAGCAGAAAACAGAGTGCAGCAACTCAATGAGTTGGATGAGTTTAGAATCGAAGCCTACAACAATGCTAAGCTCTATAAAGAGAAAACCAAGAAGTGGCATGATCAGAAAATTCAAAAATGTGTGTTAGAACCGGGACAAAAGGTGCTGCTATTCAATTCAAAGCTAAGAGTATTCCTCGGAAAGCTTAAGTCTAGGTGGTCCAGACCTTTTACAATCCTTAAGGTCTCACCATATGGCCATGCAGAAATTCAGAATGATAGGGATGGTACAACCTTTGTAGTAAACGGCCAAAGGCTCAAGTAATACCTTGGTGGAGAAGTGGAACTCCACCCAGCTGCCCCGCCATGAATTAAGCAGAATTGTCAAGCTAATGACAATAAAAAAGCCCTTGATGGGAGGAAAACCATCTTATTTATGCATTTTTAATTAATTTATGATCTTAATTTTATTTTGCAAATGATAGCTAATAATGCAGAAAATTCTGCTCTTTGGAGTCATGTAATTTAAAGGGAGGAACTAACTTAAATTGTGTATGCAGGTTTAATAACAAAAGAAATTATTGATGCAGAAATTTATAATTAAAAGCCCACCTTATGATCCAAATTTAAGTTTGGTGTGACACCAACCAATAAGGATAAGTATAACATACCAAACTAAGTTTAGTGTTGTTTATTCTCTTCTTCCTTCTTATTAAATTCTGCTCATGCATCTTATATATTGCACTTACTCATAATTTCGTTTTAAAGATATAAAACCAACTTAAGTTTGGTGTTGAATTGCATATTATTTTACTCAAATTACATCCTCACATGTCATTTATTATAATGGATTGCATTTGAATATGTCATTTGCATTTTTAGGACAGAAATTGAGTTTGTTTACATCTAACCTACACACACTAAACACTCTGCACACCCACGCCTAGGCGCCTACCCTTGACGCCTAGGCGTCCCTTGTTTCCCCCATCACCCACACACTCACAACCCACACACAGCACCAACGCCTAGGCGTCTCAGTGACGCATAGGCATCCCATCTCCACCTTTAACTTTCACACTACCTTAAACTCACGCCTAGGCGTGCCTCCATTGACGCTTAGGCGCCACCACCCTCAACTCCACGCTAGGCGTCTAGAACTGACGCCTAGACGTCCCTTTACCCCATCCTAACACAGCCTCCACCCTAACACTCACTTACAACCCACGCTTGGGCGTCCAGAATTGACGCCTGGGCGTCCCAAGCTTTGACTCCTAACATCCAATCATTTCACCCACGCCTAGGCGCCAAAATTGGACGCCTAGGAACCCATCCATCACCCACACACTAACCCATACCCTCAACTCCACACTAGGCGTCTAGAACTGACGCCTAGACGCCTCTTTACCCATCTCCTAACCAAACACAACCCCTCACCACACCCACGCCTAGGCGCCAAAATTGGACGCCTAGGCGCCCTATCCTTAACCACACTACCCCACTCCACGCCTAGGCGTCCAGACTAGACGCCTAGGCGCCTACCTTAACCACAGCTTACTCAACCCCTTTCCTTTATTAAAACACCCCACGCCTAGGCGTCCAGCTCTGACGCCTAGGCGCCAAAAAAACACCCATTAACAGCCTATTAACCTTAGGCGTGGAAATCTGCGCCTGTACTTTCCCCATCTTACCCTTAACCCTATCTACCCCATTAAATACCCATATCTATCCCCTCCAATCATCAACCACCATCAGATATCTTTAGGGTTTCACCACCCTTATTTAAACTCAGCCCCTCCCATCCCATCTTACTCACACATTACTTCTCTATTCATGCCTATCCTTCACCACTACCCCCCCTCTGCACAACCAATGCCTAGCCTCCATTGCTGCACCTAAAATAACAGCAACCAATACCCATCATTCTCACTAGGCGTCCCTTTGCTGTTCATTTAAGTGGCAGCTTCCTCTTCTTTACACCATCTCCACTTATCATTCTTCCTTTTTCTGCTTCTAAGGTAATATCACTCCTTTTTATTTATTTATCTAATAATACTACCTCTAATTTATTTACACTATTTTGCCCATTCTTATTTATTCATCTAATTATTCCTATAATTTATGTTATAGCTTATTACTGCTACCACACTATTTTGTTTCAGTATTAATAGTCTAACTCTATTAGTATGAATCTGCCATACCAAACAACATCACTGTTTTGCTGTTTTAAATAATTAAATAATTGTTGGCATGATATTGCTTCATTAGGCATCATATTCAATGACTCTGCTGCACATATACTTACTATCTTAATTTAGACATTTTATATGCAATAGTTACTGCATCTCTGCTACATACATATCATTATAATGTTTACATTAAAACAATTGCTGCATGATACATAACATTGTTGCCTCAAATCTCTTTCACATCATCATATGCTGCACTCATATCTAATTCTGCCACAATATAACACTCTTGGGGACAAGCAACTTCTAAGTTTGGTGTTGTAAGCTCGCTCACTCACTCACTTATTTTGCGGAATCATGGCTGATGAAGAAATTCTTGACTCATATTGCTTCTTAACACTGTTCAACCAACGCCTATTTGAAGAAATAGTGTGTAAAAAGAAAATCATTCCGGAAGTGGGATTCAACATCAGAGAAGGACTCTACCCTGAAGTAAGAGACCAGATTCTAAAAAGGGGTTGGAGAAGACTTGCCAGCCCCAACTCAGAAGTGGCAAAAGCTATGGTAAGGGAGTTCTATGCAAATGTAGCATGAATAGAGGAACAAGTGGCAGGATTGGAACAACACCCCTACACCAACTATGTTAGGGAAAAGAAGATTGACTTCTCTCCTGAAAAGATAAGGAGGGTAATGAGATTTAAAGAGGAAACACCTGGAGCATAGCATAATTATCACCATCGGCGTCCTACTGATGAGGAGCTTAATTTAATACTTAGAGAACTATGTGGGGAGGGAGCAACATGGAAAATGGGAAAAGGAAAAGATCCTAAACCAATTCAGCTGAGAAGACCAGAGTTGACTAATTTGGCAAGAGGTTGGCAAGAGTTCATCATCCACAACCTTCTTCCAACTGGTAACAAGTCTGAAATAACAGTTGCAAGGGCAATGCTCATAAATTCAATCATAAGAGGAGATGAAATCAAAGCTGAGGAGATCATAGCTGACAACATCATCCTCATCACACAAGGCTTGGGAGGAAAAGGAAAGATTGCTTTCCCAAGCACTATCTACAACCTATGCAAGGCTGCTAAGGTGAAAATGGGCAGAGAGTATGGAGGATATGAGGAATGTGAAGAGGGAAGATACATCACTAATGAAGTGATGGAAACAGTGAAGATCCCTCAGATTGCGCTTGGACGACACGTAGAGCATGATAATGAAGACGAGTGATAAGAAAAGAAAAGAAACCCAAAATTAGAAAATTGTGTGAAAACCAATAAGAAGAAGATGACGTTTAAAATAAAACAAGTTACGTTTAGACTAAAATACGTTGTTCAGAATTAAAATCCATTCGAGTCAATGGTACTATAGTATAGAACTTGAAGATAGCGCAAGATATCGAGATAAGCGTGCGGATTCCAAGAAATACTAGGCTCATAAAAGGAGAAAACTCAATTAGGAATTCCGGAAGACTTCAATTAATATTTTGATGCAACAAACAAATGCAAAATCACATCAAAGAATGAATGAGTCAATAAGGAGGAATGTCAAGTAACAAACGACAATGTTTAAGGGAACTCAAGCGGAAATACACATCGAACGATAACACACATGAAGGAAGGAGTATAGTTGAATAATAATTGATTTACCTTTCAGGAAGGAAAGCCCAAAACAAGAAATATCAAGGCAAGAAACAAAAGGAGATCGCATGATATTCACCAAGAAAAGGCACACGAACGGTTAAATTCGAGCAACTAATACTAGCACTTCCTAAAACCCGTGACTTGACTCACCTATTACTCCTATTTCGTCCTTGGTAACCCATTAGTTTCCGCCTTTACATGCCCATTTGTATTAAGTTGGCCGGACTTAATACCAGGAATCATGCAACTGCAGACTAATAGAGTTGAACCAATAGATGGTCATGCACAAAACTCAATCTCTTATCCACTTGACAAGACCTAATGCATGACAAACACCCAAAATACAGACACTTAGAGTATGCTTCGGACCATAATCAGTTCAATCCCAAGGCTCTAATCAGGATGAACTGCTCTGATACCAAGTATAACACCCTGGACTTTAGCACCTCATGATCGTGCTAAAATCCAAGAGTTATATACCTCTTTAAAACCTTTAATTTGATTACTATAGTTATTTAATAGTGAGGCTCTTTTACACGCATTATTTTCTATGGACAAACGGACAGAGTCTCCTCTGTATTTCGGACTTTACCCAAGTTTCCATATTTTTATTTTAACCTATTTTACAGCCAACTAATAACCAGAATAATATATGTAGATATATATACATACATATACAAGTACAAGTACTTTAATACAATACAGTTAAATACATCACATTTACTCCCCCTGTCCCCCTGTACATCACGGATAACTAAATGCGGGGGAGACCACTCTAGAAACTACCTTGTCGGACACAGAACCATGAACTCCATGATCCGAGCTAGATCTAAATCCGAGTACCTGTATCTGCCACTAAAATTGTACGGGGGGTGAGAACAAAACTCCACGTTCTCACCTTTACAGAATACCATCAAAGTAGCAGAACATTGCAAATAAGTAAACACCGTTTTCGAAAATACTTTTCTCAACTTAAATCCATTTTCAAAACCGTTCCTTGAAATCAGGCGACCTTTACCAAAACCTCACGCGAAAATGGTTTTAGACAAAAAACAGTAAAATGATGTCACTTAATCACAAAGAGCACATAAACACAGGAAACACGCAAGCAAACAGTTCAAACACAACAAGCACACATACAAGCAAAACAATTCAATCAACAAACAATAGACAACTAGGCACACCCAAACAATGTCAATCAAATGCAAATGATGTATGCCTAAATCCTGCAGGCTAAGATGAGCTCACTCGGTCGGTTATCATAGCCAATCCCGACCGATCCAGAACTAGCACTGGATGACCATCGTTTGTAATTCCCCGGAGGACCAATCAGCCGGCCCCAATCGTAAACGATCTATCATCTCATAATCGTATATATATTGGGGGTTTCCATCTCTTTTCATTTGACTACTGCCTAAGTTGGTAGTCGGGCCGTCGGCAATTAAGCCCCCATTGTCACTATCGTAAGCCGCGACGTTAGCCAATGTCCCACCTGGAAACAAAGGCCCCACAGACACTTACTACTCCCGATGGTCCGCTATTGCCGTAGGCTGAGCATCTAGTCCTCTTGACCCCTCTAACACCTAGGCTCATGGTTATAATTTTTGTAAAACATCAATCGTGGACTAGGAAGTGGAATTGTACCATGTGCTCTCTTTTCAAAATCGTATAAATACGTTATTCTCAAATTAGTTAGAAACGAATCGATTCTTGAACACCTGAGTCGACTCTCTTAACTTAGAAAATGTCGTAGTTTGAAAAACCAAGGGGTCGAGTCGACTCGCCATGCACCTCGAATCGATTCAAGGAAGTAAATAAAGTTTCTGTCAAAATACGAATCGATTCCCCCTCTTCCATGAATCGACTCGCTACTCTTTAGAAAATCTTAAGTTTACAAAACGTTAGTCGAATCGATTCGGGTTAAGGGCGAATCGATCCAAGAAATCGTTCAAAGCTTTCTGTTTCAAAACGAACCGATTCCATCGAGAGCAGAATCGACTCACTGGGAGAAGACTTCGAACATTCGATTGCTTTAAGTCCAGCGAATCAACTCCACCCCCAAGTGAATCGATTCCACATGGCAGGATCTCATAATTTTCAGTTCAAAACCATTACTTTCACCAACCGTTTCCAAAACATCTTATATCTCAAATCATCATCTTATTCAGTCAATAGCCACTTATTCACAATTCAAGCCCCTCACTCAGGCGTCCATATCCATTATATTCCACTTCCTATCCCGTCACTCCTTTATTTTCGAAAACCAACAGTTTGTAAATCAACCACACACAAATCATGTTAATCATCAATCTCAACCAATCAACAACAACCATCTCAACAAACACAACAGGCACACAAATCAATCAAAACACCACTTTCAATCACCTACTCTATTTAAGCCACAAGGCCCCAAAACCACAATTTTCCTTCTCATCCAAAACCCCATTTTTAAACCCAGTATTTAAGGTAAAACGGCAGAATATTAACAAATAACGTCAGATAACTCAAAACAGAGCACATAGGACCAAACACATCAACATGTATTTACTCATTTACATACAACACACTAGCTTATCAAGTATTCTAGCTTTTAAACAGTTTAACCGCTACCTCGTTTCCAATGCTCCAACCGTAAGCTCCTAAAATCGTTAGCTCCAGCGGCAGCAGCAGCTCAACGTCTAACCCAACGCGACTCTAAAATGGCAGGACTTCTAATAGCGCGTCAAGAACCTGTTTTTGTGCACGAGCTACACTACAACGGCGATATTACAAGACTAAGTAAGCACCCAAATAAACCAAGCGGAATAGGGACAACTAAATGGTAGTTTAGTGTTTCTTACTACTTAGTAAAGAAGATCGGACAGTGACAATTTTGATAGCGGCATCATCAACGACAATCAAACTGCAACAGTGACGCTCATTGAGGATACAACACAAACGATAAGGCTTTATGTACGGAACAGAACCGGGAAGGTAATAGAACGCGGATAACCGGAATTAAGTGGAAGGAAACTTACCACGACTCTAGAGAAAGAAAACAGTAGCTCCGATAACTAATTCCCAGTGGCGGCAGCAACACTCACTGAGGGTGACCACGACTAGAACCAACATGCAGTAAGTACACAAACCAAAGAAACCAAAAGAACGAATTAAACTCAGGGATACTCTTACCGGCAACTAATTCCGGCGACAATGGCTTCGTTTTCCGATGAACAGAGGCACGATGGTGGTTTGACAGTGGCTAAGCCTTGCAACTTCTTCTTCTTGTCTGTGTTCCTTAGCCATGCAAGACCCAACAACGGCGACGGTGAGTATCCATACCAAAAATAAATAGGAACTAAGAACCGAGAACTTCCTTACCGGCGGGGGACACTAATGCCGGCGGCAACCGTGGGTTGAACGGCAATGGGGAGCTACGGCGGCGGTTCTAACTCGCGGCGGTGGAGGAAGCTTCGTCTTCAACCTCTGTTTCGTGCTCTTCCACCATGCAAGAACCGACGGTGGTGGAAAGAACTTCGGCGGAGGAGCAGAACTTGAAGACGGCGTCGAGGAACCATCTCTGCATTTTCTTCGAAAACAACGACGACGACGAATGAAACTGCGATGGCGATCTTCAAGGGCGGCAACGGCCGTGGCTTCGGCGGCGAGTTCTTCTTCAACGTCGCTCTCTCTCTCTCTTCGGTCCTCACATCAGTTTCGTCTCTCTCTCTTTCTCTTCTCTCACCGGCGACGGCGGTGATGGCAGCCTTCAAGCCCACCGGCGCCGTTATCTGTCTCTCTTTCTTGTGTTATTTCCTCTGATGGTGTTTATGTGTTAGGGTTAGTGGAGTGTGTGTTTGTGTTTTGTTTGTTGTGTAAATGAGAGAGATGGAGTGTTGTGTGTGTTTCGAATGAGTGATGGGGAGGGTGTGTGGGTGACGGCTGTAGTGTGAGTGTGAGTGAGTGTTAGATTAAATTAGGGTTAGTCTAGGTGAGTCTCAATTGGGTGAGTGCATAATAGGAGCTAGGTCAAAATTGGGGAAAAAGGGTAATTAATCATAATTAAGTGGTGATAAAATAACTCTCATAATTTGGGGTTGTTACACAAACACAAACAACATGTGCAACCGTATACTAAGATAGCAGGAAATACTGAATAAAGAGATGATAGATTTGAAGAAGTGGCAGGTATCAGAAACAATTGGAAGAAACGAACAAATGAATAAGGTAATGGAAGCATGGACTGAGCAGCGTGGCTATATGGAAGACATGAGCAAGCAAATGAAAAAGTGGACAAGGAACGCATCAGCTAGGGAATGCTATGACATTTGGGCACATCAGCAACTCAACCCAAACTTGGTTGAGATGCCTGTGACCAAACTTGTGAAGCTCATCTATGAGAATTGTGACAAGAAGAGACCAGCATTCTTAGGCTGCCTCAAGTCAGATCATGAGGCTGGATCATCATCACAAGCTGCACCTCCTGCCACACCAACAGCTGCACCCACTTCAGCAGCCACTGCCACTCTAGCACCTGCACCTGCACCTGCACCACAACATGCCCAAGACGACTATTACCCCGAACAGTCCTTTCAAAACTAGGATCAGGTCATCTAGTTCTTTTCATTTCTTTTTCTCTTTAGTATCATTTTTTGTTTTATTAAGTATGATGTCTTGTGTTTTAATTATGAATGAACTTATTGTATGTCTTGCTTATTTATAATGGATTAAGTATGATTTAAGGTTCTGAAGGGTTTGCAATGTATGTTATGTATCCAATATAATTCTTGAATCATGTCTTGCTAATTAGGTAGACCATAAATCAGGATTTAGGAATTTGCTTAATGACTGTGGTCGATAAAAAAGAGTATGAATATTGATTGCTTTTTAATTCATTTGAGGCTAGAAGTTTGAGAAAGTTTAAGGGTTTAAGAAGTATTTGTAAGTAAGGCTTGTTGAGTTTGTAACCTTCTGAAATACTAATAAAGAATGAGGAAGCTCTTTTCAAAATAGATAAAAATGCTAAGGCTCTGAGCATCAATGGCCCTAAATACAATAAATACTGAAGGCTGGATTGTGTTAAGGAGAGGTTAGGGTCTAGATCCAATGGGGTGCTTCAACACCTAGCAACTTGAGCTGATGAGGTTCGGGATTGTTGATCGAAAGCCCACTATCAATAGCTGCCTTAATAAGACAAATGAGCTGAAAGGTTGAAAAATTAAAGAGAGCCAATGCTTGTGTCTAATCGTTATAGGGAAAACCCCAAATAACGAGAAGGTTAGAGTCAAAACCCATCCAAAGGAGGGTAAGAAAAAGAAAAAGGGGAGAGCTTTCCAAAAAGTCTGAAAAGGTAGATCACTATGTTACTTAGGCAACAAGTTCTGAAGTAAACAAAGCTTTTTGAGTCTAAGGACAATCAAAGACTGAGAGATTATTTGGACTAGGAATCAATTAGTGTTTAGACTTAAATAAAACCCCATTTCTAATGGCAAAGGAATTGAGAATGATTTTGGCTTACTTGAGGACAAGCAAGGTTTAAGTTTGGTGTTGTGATGCCTTAGCATCATTGTTGATTTCTTTAACCAAATCATACCCAATTCCTTTATTTATTTGTTTGATTGTTTATAATTTCATAAAAATAGTAAGGAATATGAATAAATTATGTATGTTTATATAAAAGTGATATTTTGATGAGTTTTGTTGGTTAATTGTAGGAAAGATGATGAAAATAGGATTCTGAGCAGTCATCCACACCTAGGCGCCAATCCCCCACGCCCAGGCGCCAAGATTTTCACACTCAGAGCCCACAATCAGAGACCCACGCCTAGGCGTCCTTCCCACACGCCTAGGCGTCCTTCCTCATATTGAGCTCAACAAGCAGCCACGCCTAGGCGTCAGCAACACACACCTAGGCGCCCCTTCTTCAAGCCTCATGAGTCATCATCCGTCCAAACGCCCAAGCGTCTCATCAGTCACGCCTAGGCGCCTAGCAGCAACGCCCAAGTGTTGCCTTCATTGGAGCCACAAGCAGTCAACAAAACCAACACTTAGGCGCCACACACACACGCCTAAGCGTTGGCATCAAAGCCTTCACCAAGTGAGTAGCCATACCCAGCGTCAGACACCAACGCCTAGCGTGGGAGCTGCTCCATGACCTAGTAAGCTCAAGTGTCAGACACACGCCTAGGTGCCAGAATCAACACCTAGGCGTGGGAAGCTTTATTTAGTACTAGGTTTCATGAAACACACGCCTAGGCGCCTGTTCTCAATGCCTAGGCGTGGGTTCTGCTGTCTCAAAGCATAATTTGTAATTTTAAGTTGTAATTTCATTTATGATTCATTTGTATTTCATTTAACTTATGTAAATCTATAAATAGGTGGGAATCAATCAATCTAGGAGACATTTTTTCACATACACATTTACAATTAGTCAAGTTTAGTGTTAGATTCTCTCATAGCTTTAAAGATTGATTCCACCTAGGTATAGATTAGAGTTTTTGTAATCAAGTTTGATAATAGAAGTATTATTCAGTTTCATTCTCTCTTTTCTCTCTTTCTCTCTAATTCTTTGAATGTTCATACATTCAAGAACCATCTTCAAAGCTTTCATATTTCCAAGATTCATTGTTCCAATGAATCCAAGATTCATCTTCAACCTTTCTCTTGAGTCATTCATGATCATGAGTGGCTAAACACTTTAGAGATTGAGGAGAAGGAGCTCTATTTATCACCAAGCTAATGGATTAACCAACACTTTCCATTCAAATCTGCAAGTGCTACATCAAGTCCAAAGGATTCTTTTTGTTCATAGATTAAAGAATCAAGTATAACCGAGAGATATAATTGATTCTAATCTGTTTAATCTCTATTCTAGATTGTGAGGTTTAAACATATTATTAAATGGTTAATGAATGTTGTTGTTGATGTTTAATTGGATATGTGACATAAAATCTGGTTGTGCATTAACATTGATATCATAAACTTATTCAAGAAGCATCTTTCACATTTGTTCTTTGCATTAGAGATGATGAATTGAATGAATGTGTACTTATATGAATCTATATTTTTATCACATAAATGATTGATTCGTTTCTTGTTTGATTCTTTGTTTGAAGATTTGATTTGCTGAAGAGTGATTGAATCTTTCTTGTTTTGAATTGTTGCATTTGAGAAAATAGGCATTCAAACATATTTCAAGAATCATTCCATATTTCTTCATGTGACTTAGAGATGAGCATGTGATTTGATGTGCATTAGAATCTTTAATAATCTAATAGGGTTTGTATGAGATTGAATATGTGACATATTAATTCTTTCCATGAAATCTTGTTGATTTTTGTTGATTTGAATCATGATGTGTGCATTATCTCTTTTCTTGTATTAATTTGTCAAGAGATTGATGATTAAATAGGATAAAGATGAAACTAGATTAACTAAGAGATTACGATTTAGTTATATTAGGATTCATTTTGATTTGATAGTGATTGCAAAAATTGAATGGTGAAATCTGGTTTATGAAATTAGTGATGAATATCTCCAATTCCTTAATCTTGCTTTTTACAATTGTATTTCCACATTTCTTGATATTTGTTCTTGTTGATTAGTAATAATTTGTGTTTAACAATTGCATTTCTTGACATGTTTTCTTGTTGTTGCATGGTTCTTGATTGTTTCTTTCTTTAGTTTTCTATTAATCTTTGATTGATACTTGGATCTACTTAGAGGAACTGATTTAAGAGTGTTTCTTGATCCACCTTTCCTCGAGGGAACGATAACCCACTCTTAAGTGGTATTACTTGATCTGGTGCACTTGCCGGATTGTGACGTGAGAATTCGTCGCATCAGTATCTAAGAAAAAAACAATTCAGGATCCAAAACAAATCTAAACGAAAAGAATAATTCTATTTACACACTAAAATCAGCAACTAAATCACCCAACGATGTATAATATACATTGAAATATAAAATGAATATGTAGTTTAACTCATTTTTAGTGTATATTTAGTATTTCAATGCGTATTATACATTAGTAGTGGTTGACTTAGTGACTTATTTTGATGTACACCTAGCATTGCTAAAAAAAATATTTATTCCAGTTTATTTTGATCACGTGGCGATCACGTGACTCCATCCGGCTCATTATCTAGTTTCCCCATGCCCATAGTCAAACACATGACCATATAATATCAATCACATGAGATGGATACAGCACATGCATTTTCTCGTTTTATTCATTTTCTTTTCCCTTTATGGGAAATTCTATTGTATGGATTATAAAAACATCCACATATGTGGATCTTAGGTGTTGTCCCTCTTTACACAACACGTGGTGCCCAGAATTGACTTGGGCTTCGGTTCTCACATGCATTAAAGCACTAGGCTAACGCATATATCATCGTCATCATGGTCGTCGATGAGTAACCATATTAATTAGTTTAAAGTAGCAAATAGGCATATACTAAAATTAATTAGTAGTAAGTAGTAACAACCTTAGGCAAATAATATCCAAATTTAAAAATAAACCTCAATAATATTTGGTATTTAATTAATAATTATGGTATGAAACTGATAATCAATAATAAATTCCACTATTTGCTTAGTTAAGGAATTCAATTTAATTTAATTTGAAAGAAAGTAACTATTTAACTTCAATAAGTGAAAACTATTGTATAACACATAAAACTTAGAGCGCCCTAAAAGGGTTTCCAAGTGCCCTGCTAGGGTTTATGAGCGCCTTAGCTAGGGTTTTAGATCCAAAATCTAGATACAATCTTAATCTCTAACCCCTTTTTGATCCTGCATCTCAGAGAGCCAATTATAATGTAACACCCCAATATTAGCCAATCATGCCGCGGACATGTTTTACCAATATCGAAGTACTACGGACGCTCCTCTACTAGTAAATATTGTAAATTTTGAAAACCATTTGAAAGTAAACTCGTTAAATACTTGAAATAGGTTTTATATATACAAAATAGAGCCAAGACCACAATACATAATTTACTTACAACAAAATACATATATAATTATACATAATCAAGTGGTTCGACTCAAGAATCAATGGAACCTGCGAAGCTTAGGTTTAATACAAACCACATAGACCTACTATACATCGTATATCGACAGTCCTAATTCTCCATTCAATACAGCAGAAGACTTGGACTCTTGGAGAGAACTCTAAACGACCGGAAGATATTGTGAATGCTTCGCCAACTTTCCAAGCTTGAACCTGTACCTAAAAAGTCTGATATATATACGGAATGAGAATCCCTAACCCATGGATTCTCAGTACAGATAAAACGCCAAAACTACAATAAATAATCTAGCAGCACCACACGAGGCAATCCTACTCGTCACTCGGGTTTTACATTCCTCACGCACGTGGTATACAACTCTCAGCAACCCAACCCCCTATTCTACCCTTGTGGCAATCAGACCGCATTGGTATTATTTATTACCTTCCCTTTCCGGGTATCTCTACCTCTACTTCATTCTAATGTCTTCTAGCATATCTAGTTCTTTACACACATTTATACCCATTTCCTATCTCCTCAAAACCACACACACACACAAGCAGTCACACATTCATACAAACACACAAAACACATAATTCAAATAGCAATTACAAGCAATATAAGCAAGTAGGCACACCCAAGCAATGTCAAACAAATGCATATGATGAATGTCTATTCCTATAGGCTAAGATGAGCTCACCCGGTCGGTTATCATAGCCAAGCCCGATCGATCCAGAACTAGCACTGGATGACCATCGTTCGTACTTCCCCGAAGACCAATCATCCGGCCCCGATCGTAAACGATCTTTCATCACATCAATCTCATAATCATAATCAATGGGGGTTTCTCATATATCATCATACTAAAACCTAAGATAAGCGAGATGGACAGGCTCTCTGACACCCTCTCCCACTTATCGTAAACGAGATGGACAGGCTCTCTGACCCCCTATCCCGCTTACTACTCCCGATGGTCCACTGTTGCCGTAGGCTGAGCATCTAGTCCTCTTGACCCCTCTGACACCTAGGCTCATGGTTATAATTTCTATAAAACATCAATCGTAGACTAGGAAGTGGAATTGTACCATATCTCTCCTTTCCAAAATCGTTGAAACATGTTTCTCAATTTCTGTTGGGAATCGAATCAATTCCGGGGTAACCCAAGTCGACTCGATTCCTTCGACAAAGTCTTATGAAAATGTTTGAAAGAACCTCGAATCGATTCCTAGGACACCCGAGTCGATTCTCTCACTTAGAAAAAGCCTCATTATTTTAAATCACAGATTCGAATCGACTCGCAATGTGACTGAATTGATTTAAGAAATCCAGTTTAGTCCCTGTCAAAATACGAATCGACTCCCCTTTCACTCGACTCGACTCGGCACACTTAGAAAAGTTCTTTGTTTTAGAAAACACTATAGAGTCGACTCGAGGCGAGGGCGAATCGGTTTAAAAACCAAACTTTAATCTCTGTTAAAAAATGAATCGACTCAACCGAGAGCAGAATCGACTCGCTGGGTAAAGACTTCGAACATTCGATTGCTTTAAGTCCAGCGAATCGACTCTAACCCCTAGTGAATCG
>JASCZI010000185.1:57068-79528 GCA_036250425.1 Stylosanthes scabra
ACTGCAGAACTTACAAAACATTTCGAAATCACCATCTTTTCTAAATCAGTTATCAACCATTCTCCAAAACACTCTTCCAAACCACATGGTACAACAATTCATCATTTCTTTCCACATTTTACCACCATATTCCACTTCCTATCCATTCAGTCAATGTTTCAAAAACTCAACAGGTTATATCATCAATCACAAACAATCACATGCATATACATTCAACATCAATCATCATCACCCTTTTATCACATCCAACAAACACAGCACATACTTAATACAAATCATTATTTTTCCTAGCTTCCTTTCATTTTAGTTCAATTATTGGTCATCCTAGGTCCAACTAGCCTAGGTGTTCATACTAGAGTAAATGTTGTAGTAATGAATCTAAATCCGTACCTGGATGCCAAGCTCAATGCATACACGCGATTCTCGTCGCGCCATTGAGCATCTAAGCATACACATCCTATGTTCTTGACCTCAATTGGCCACATCTAACTTCCATTCCTCCAAAAATCAACATCTATACACAAAAATCAAGCACACAAACACCAAAACACAACTAGATCACTATGGATTCTAACTAAAACCAAGAGTTTGGGTTGGAATTGTCTCACCGGGAATATCTCAGCTCATGGCCTTCGATTACCATGCTCACAAGCATGCTAGATTATTACCTAATTCACAAAACTCGAAAACATGCAAGGTTGTTAAACCATTTTTCGAGCAGAATCTTAGAAGGGAGAAACGAGTTTGGAATCGAGATACCCACCACTTGCATGTGTGATAGATGTGAAGAGGATGACGAGAGCTTCACGTAGCCGCAAACCGCGCGTCAATCAGAATTCCGGATCAAAAGTTATCGCGTCCGGAAGGCGGCGGTGAATAGTGAAAGAATTGCTTCGGAGCAACTCTCGAATCAATTCTTGCTCAGCTCTCTCTCACTTTTCTCAGCAATGAAGGGGAAAGAATGGTTGAACTTTGTGTTGGCCTCCCTTTTTATAGCCACTAATGAGTGGCATTTCCGTAATTTCGTGGTTTGGTCCGTTCCGGGCCAAATCTTTAACGAAGGTGTTCGTGTTCGCATCCTAAACGTTATTTGTTTTATTATTGTGCTATTCATCCAATTCCAACCATACTCCAAAATTACTCAAATTGTTGTCACTTGCTTAGCTAAAATTACGGGGCTCACATATAATCTCCATAGCTCAAATCTTGAACTCATACCTGCAATAAATGTAGGAGAGGAGAATCGGCCCCCGGATAGACCAGATGGTGTGGAGGAGGAAGAGGAGGTGGTGAGACTTGAGGAGGAAGATATCTCGAATAGCTTCAGAGTATGTGCAAAGAGTTTGATCGGAAGGAGGATGCCATGAGTGCGATCCGGTCCAGACTTGTTGGATTCAGAGTAGCACAATTAAGTAAGAACATATTTCATTTTTCTTTGAAAATGAACATGATGTTAATCGTATTGTTAGGGGATCTCCATGGCTTTTCAAGGGATTTATACTACACTTAGAGAGATGGAAAGAATGAGTAAATACTGAAGATCGGACACTGAGATCTTTCCCTCTCTAGATCAAATTTTGGGGTTTACTTGAGCAATTCAAAACCCCAGAAGTTGGGAGAAAACTAGCAAGGCGAATTGGAGAGGTTATGGAGGTGGATCTGTCTGAAGCAAAGGGTTGGGAGAATCGAATCGTGAAGGCAAGGGAACAGATGTAAGGAATGAAGAGAGTCAGGGACACTCTGTGGCTAGAAAGCCAAAATTGGAAGCAGATTGAGATTGGTCTGAGGTATGAGAGAATGGGGATAGTGTGTCAGTACTGTGCTGCTATAGGGCATGACTCTAGAAATTGCCAGATACTGTTGGAAAATACTCAGCATAATAAGGTGAGACGGGAGGCACTGGAGGAATGGGTCAAGGAAGATCAAGTTGGGAAACGTATATTCAGTGACAAGTTTAAGAGAGATGACAATGACTCTAGCAGAGTAGCAGAGAAGGAAATCCCTCACAACCAGAGAAGAAACCCACTCCAGACTGGTTGACAGAGGGCTTTGGCAGACTGAATTTGAAGGAGGAGCTGAGAAGGGAGAGTGGGGAAAAGGGAACCAGGTTGACCAGGGAGGAGGAGACGGATACCGTAGCAGCAGGAAAGAGAGACCAATTCTAATAGAAAAGCCAATCCCTATGAGCACAGAAGAGAATATAATCGTAGGGGAGCTGGATACTCTTAACGTTAAAGAGAGTTCAAAGGCTGAAGCAGGTAGCAAGGCAGAAAGGGGGACAAGGAAGAGTAGAGTGTCGAAGCAAAATGGTGAATTCAGGCAAGGAGAATTCAGAGAATGGAAAGAGAATCTGCTTGGAGAGGAGGGATGTGAAAGAAGCTGAGGTGGAGGGTGCCAGCCGTCAAATGGCACCCAAGGAGATATGAGAATTCTGTGCTGGAACTGTTAGGGTTTGGGAAGACCCCTGACAGTCCATAATTTGAAAGGGATTTGTAAATCCCACTCCCCCGAGATTGTGTTTATGTGTGAAACGAAAAACCAATCTCGTCTAGTTGAGAGGAAATTAAGGAGCTACAGATTTACAAATTGGAAGATGGTGGATCCGGAGGGATTACCTGGGGGGCTAGTTTTGGCATCGGAGGAGGGGGTAAAGGTGGAAGTGATAGCAGAAGGGAGGTTTTACATAGCAGCCAAGGTGACTGGCCTGACTTTGAATGAGGTCTGGGGGATAATTGGTGTTCATTTGAATAGCTTAGAGTCCATAAGAAGAGAGCAGTTTGAGGAGATATCAGTGATGATACAACAGATGCCAGATAAGACAATTGTGATGGGAGATTTCAATGCAATCACTAGTCTCAGGGAGAAGGAGGGTGGAGAGCCAAAATCTTGGCAATCCATAGAAGACTTCACTGGATTTATTGATGATAATGGCCTGATTGATTTGGGGATGCACGGAAACCCTTTCACTTGGTCAAATAGGAGAACAAGGGCTGAACAGATTTTGGAAAAGCTTGACAGATACCTTGCCTCAAATGCTTGGGGTGATCTATACCCAAATGCTATGGTAACAAGACTGGCTGAGAATGGTTCTGATCATGCTCCCTTGCTGCTGAACACAAATCCCCAAACTGAGATATCAAAAAGGAGATTCTGCTTCCAAGAGAGATGGTGTGGTCTTGGAGAGGTGCGGGCTATTATAACAAAGGCTTGGGGAACTCAAATTGAAGGTTTTGCAATGTTTAGGCTAACCGAGAAGCTAAAAATCTGTAGACACAGCCTGATCAGATTGCAACAATCCTCAAAATCCAACTCAAGAAAGGAGATTGAGAGAATTTCAGCAGAAATTGAGGAGATGAGAGATAATAGGGAGACTGGGGGGAAAAACGAACCAGCTTGAGAAAGATTTAGAGGATGCTCTTGTTAGAAAAGAAAGCTATTGGAGTGGTAAGTCCAGGGTCAAATGGTAGAAAGAGGGTGATAGAAATACCACTTTCTTTCACAAATCGTATCATGATAAAGTAAGGAGAAATAAGATCTGGAAGCTTGAAAAGGAGGACGGAGTTATGCTACTTCTCACAAAGAGATTGCGGCTGCTGCAGAAGGATACTACAAAGACCTTTTCTCAGCTTCAAATGTTGTTGACCCGAGCTCTTGCATTGAGGATTACCCCGAGAAAGTTACCCCGGAAATGAATAAGAAGATCGGCAGACCAGTCTCAATGGAGGAAGTCAAGAGGGTAGTGTTTAGTGTTCACCCCGAAAGTGCTCCGGAAGATGATGGCTTTACCTCTAAGTTCTTTCAGTTCTATTGGGACTTGGTAGCAAAGGATGTGTTTAGTGCAGTTAGAAGTTTTTTCGTGAATGGCAGAATCCTGAGAACTATTAAACATACTCACATCTGCCTCATCCCTAAGGTCCCGAATGCTAGATCTATGAACCAGATTCGTCCGATCAGCTTGTCAACCGTGGTATACAAGTTTATTTCTAAGGTACTAGTTTTCTGGTTGCATATCTTTATGAATGAGTTGATCAGCCCTAATCAAAGTGCTTTTGTTAAGGGTCGCCTAATTTTGGATAATATCTTGGTAGCTCATGAGTATATGTGCTACTTAAAGACAAAGATGAATGGATTGGAATCGGAAATGACTCTAAAGTTGGACATGAGTAAGGCATATAATAGAGTGGAATGGCCTTTCTTATGGTTTATGCTTGGGAAACTTCGTTTTGATGATAGATTAGTTGGGTGGATTAAAGAGTTGGTTATTACTGTTTCTTACTCCGTCGTCGTGGAAGGTCAACCCCATGGCTTCTTTAAGCCAAATAGAGGAATCTGGCAAGGAAATCCTCTATCCCCATACCTTTTTCTTTTTTGTGCAGAAGGACTCTCTTATCTGCTAAGCGAGGCGGAGCAAAACAGAACTATCTCCAGGGTCCAGCTCAATCGGAAGTGTCCGATTATAAACCATCTCTTGTTTGCGGATGATTCAATCCTCTTCTGTAAAGCAACTACTGAAAGCTGTGATAGTATCTTGAGCTTATTGGAGACACATGAAATAATAAGTGGGCAGAAGGTGAATCTGGAAAAGTTTTCTTTGTTTATTAGCAAGAACTCGAACTAACAATTCAGACAAGAGGTGGCTGATAGGTTTTAGTAGTGTGCATATCGGGGCCCAAGATAAGTATTTGGGGCTGCCTGCTGTTATCCATAAATCGAAGAAGCAAACTTTCAATGAAGTTAGGGAGAAAGTTCGAAGAAGG
Source organism: Stylosanthes scabra (assembly GCA_036250425.1). Lineage (NCBI taxonomy): Eukaryota > Viridiplantae > Streptophyta > Magnoliopsida > Fabales > Fabaceae > Stylosanthes > Stylosanthes scabra. Next base: position 61,826 of record JASCZI010000185.1, read on the forward strand.
GTCCAAGGGTGGAAAGGAAGATTGCTCTCTACAGCTGGAAAACAAGTGGTGATAAAAGCGATTGGGGAAGCCATCCCAATATACACTTTGTCGTGCTTTAAACTTCCCAATTATCTGGTAAAGGATATCCAGGGCATCCTTGCCATGTTTTGGTGGGGTCAAAAGGGCAATGAGAAGAAGATGGCTTAGGTAAGATGGGACCTAATGGCTAGACGTAAGATGGAAAGGGGTTTTGGGTTTAAGGATCTACATGCACAGAATCTAGCCCTCCTAGCCAAACAAGGGTGGAGGATAATCACCCAACCTGATTTCACTATTTCCAGAATTTACAAAGGAAGATACTATATGTGTGGTAGTTTTATGAAAGCAGAGGTTGGAATTTTACCTTCATGTGGCTGGAGGAGTATCCTTGAAGAGCAAGCTGTATTGGAGAAGCAACTTTGCTGGCAAGTTGGGGACGACACCCACATAAAAGTTGACTCAGACCCTTGGATCCCTAGCTCCTACCCCTTCCTGGTTCCTCCTAAAGGCTGGCCTTCCCTACTAAGCAAGAATGTATTCTGGGTGAAAGACCTGATGCATAACAACAGACAATGGAATATGAGCCTTTTGCAATAGATTTTCCCTCAGGACCTGAATCAAGCCATATTGAATATTACAATCTCGAAGGGTGGAGATACCCTTACCTGAAGAGCTTGCAGAAGTGGTAGTATGAGGTGAGTTCGGGCTACAAGGTTGCCTTCCAATTCCTGCACCCCCTCCCATCGAGCTATGCCCAGATCCCTTTCGTCGTAAGGAAGTTTGGTGCCAATTGTGGAAATCCCAATTCTCCCCAAATTGAAATTCTTTCTCTGGAGAGCCCTCCATGAGAAGCTGCCGGTTGCTGACTTGCTCCATCGAAGAATCCCATCCGTTTATCCCCGGTGTCGTCGTTGTAACCTGGAAAGGGAAACAATATTGCATTGTCTCTGTTTTTGTGAGAAAGCAGAAGCAGTCTGGAGAGAAAGCCCCACAAACCAAAACTCGATTGAAAGTAGAGCTATTACCTTTTGGGATCTCTGGAAGAACAAGGTGGAGAACTGTAAGCTTGGTTTGTGCGATGTTAAAGAGTTGGCTCGTATAGCAATTGCTTGCTGGGGAATCTGGAAGGCGGGTTTTTGAGCAAGTATTGACTGACCCGAAGGGAACCATGAATGTGTGCTTGAGGATGTGCAGAGATTTGGGGGTGGAAGTGAACCCTGGAACCACATCTCTCCTATCCTAACTCTGAGTTAACTTTGTCTGATCCTCTCTTCTTGTTTTATTGATTGTGTTTGGCTTTACCACTTTCTTGTGTGGTTATTTGGGCTGCGTCCCTTCTTTCTTTTTGTTTGGCTTTTTGCTGAATTTTGCCTTAGCTATGTGTCTAGTTGTATTTTTTTCCCACTGAATAAAATACACTTTTCTTTGGTAAAAAAAAAAACTTCAATAAGTGAAAAAGTTGAAGAAATAGACAAAGAATAAGAATATTAAATTTGGTTATTATTATTTAAGTAATCAATTTAAGTATATGTCTATTTAGGTTTAGTTTGATACAGTTATAGTGGTCAAAATAACTACTCTTAAAGAATTATAATATGCGTGACTCCTGTTTATTGAGAGTTAATTTTGAGCTATTTTAACAAACAGTATGATGTGCTTTATCGATAATAACTTTGTGAGACCCACAACATTACCAGACTTAACTAAACTTTTTTGTTGTTTTTTTAGTTATCAAACACAAAAAACAACTCATATTTTTTTTTAAAAAAATGAAACATTTGATAAAAAAAAATTATTAAACCCATCTTTAATCTAAACAAATTAAAATTATTACTCACCTACAATAATGATTATTATTGTTATTATTATTATTATTATCATTATCATTATTATCATTAATATTATTGTTATTATAATTAATTGTGAGCCCCGTAAATTTTAACCACAACCGCAACGATTAAATTGAGTACTTCAAAATACTAATTGAACTTGGTAAACATCACACGGTAGTAAAATAAATAACATTTAGGGCACAAACACGAACACCTTCGCCGAAAGTTTCTTTAAATAACATTTAGGGCACAAAATTACCAAATTGCCACCAATAAATGAGTATATAAGGGTGAAGGACACACCTTCAGCCCTCACTTTACAAGCTCACGCACAAAAATGAGAGAGAGCTGGTGGAGAATTGATAGGAGAATTGGTCTGAATCAATTCTTCCGCCGCTCACGCCAACTTCCGGTCGCGATAACTTTTGATCCAGAGCTCTGATTGACGCGCGGTTTGCGGCTACGTGAAGCTCTTGTCGTCCTCTTCATGATCATCACACATGCAAAGCATGGGTAACACGTTCTCCTATCTCATTTCTCGTTCTCAATTCTGCTCAATTCTTGAGTTTAACCACCTCGAGTTTCCTTGAGTTTCTTTTTGTAGGCGTTAATCTTGCATGCTAACGAGCATGGTAGTCGAAGCTAACGAGCTAAGACATTCCCGGTGAGACGTTTCCAACCCTAGTTCTTGATTTAGTCATAAATTTGGGTGGAAATTAAATGTTGGTTGTTGTTATATGTTTGGATTATATGTATTAGGTGGTAGTGGATGGCAAAACTAGAGGTTGAAATGGAGAATTGAGCATGAGAACCGTGACTTGTTGTGCTTGGATACTCGATGTCGCGAAGGAAATCGCGTGTTAGTAATGAGCTTGGCATCCAGGTACAGATTTAGATTCAAGTCTACACTATTTAGTCTGGTGTAATTACCTAGGTTAGTTGGACCTAGTTAAATTAATATAGGAAAGAATAAATTGAGAAATACGATAGGAAAATGTTGATTGTATGTGCTATGTGATTGTGTGCTTTGATGATGTTGATGATTGTATGAGAGGCAAAGCATGTATATGTTGATTTTGGTTGAGGCCTCGTGCCTATTATTATTTTATCAACTTGAGGGTTATACATGAGATGGAAATTACGTGATGAAATGAGGCCCGTGGGGCGAGATGATGAGATGAATGGAATTGAGATGGATGGTTTCAGAAAGAAGGGATTGAGGATGAATTTGATGATTGAAAATAGTTTTAAATGAATAGAGGGATGTCTAGAAGAGGCAAAGGTTTCTAAGAAATGATTTCTGAAAGGATGAGTTATGGTTCTTTGTGCAAAACTTGGTTTCAAACTCAATTTTATGAAAAACACACGTTTTAGCTGCAGTGAATCGATTCAGGTAGTATCTGAGTCGATTCACTAAGCCTTTTTGAACGAATTTGAGAAGTTTAGGAATATCGAATCGACTCACCTGTGGGGTGAACCGATTCGTATTTGCACAGAGACCAAAGCTCTCTATCTTAAATCGATTCGTGGCTAATTAGAATTGACTCTATCCTCGTGGCCTTAAAGAAAAAATTATTTGATTTTCAATCGAGTCGAGTCGTAGTTGTGCTGAATCGATTCGTATTTTGACAGAGACTAAAGAATTTTGAAAATGGTCTCCTGAATCGATTCGGCGGGACTCCGAGTCGACTCCATCTTCAAGATTTCATAAATTGCCTAAGATCGAGTCGATTCGAGTGGTCTCCGAACCGATTTGTTCTCACACTGATTTTCAATTTAACATTTTAAAATGCCCTCAGAATCGATTCTTCCTCTTCAGAATCGATTCCACTGAGTAATAATGTGATTTTAAAGGAGGAGTTGATAAATGATGAAGTGGTTACATCTCATGTATAGTACACCCTTGTTTTATAAAATAAGAACCGTGAGCCTAGGTCTAGAGGGGCCTGCGGGGCTAACGACTCGGCTTACGGCGACAACGGACCATCGGGAGTAGTAAGCGCTGTGGGGTCTTTGTTTTCCACGTGGGACAAAGGCTAACGTCGCGGCTTACGGTAGTGGCAGGGGGGCCTCCTGCCAACGTCCCGGCTACCAACCTAGGTATTAGTCATTGAGAAAGAGAAGGGAACCCCCATTGTTTATGATTATGATGAGATGAGAGATCGTTTACGATCGGTGCCGGCTGATTGGTCCTCCGGGGAAGTACAAACGATGGTTATCGAGTGCTAGTTCTGGATCGGTCGGGTTGGCTATGATAACCGATCGGGTGAGCTCACCGTAGCCTGCAGGATTAGGCATTCATCATATGCATTTGTTTGACATTGTTTGGGTGTGCCTACTTGCTCAGTATTTGTTATTTGCTTGTGAATGCTTGATTGCAATGTATGTATATGTGTTGGATTGGCTGATTGGTGTTTTCTGGTGACTAGAGGTAGGAGGTGCATAGTTTAGAAAACGAGAGGGAATGATGAATAACTGGTAGATCTTTACGGCTAGGACCCTAGGTATAACCAAATGACATGGCTAAAAGAGACATAAATAGGAGTGCCTCGCGTGGTTCTGCTAGCATAAATATTGTAGGGTTGGCGCTTTATCCGTACTGAGAATCCATGGGTTGGGGATTCTCACTCCGTATATTATCAGACCTTTCAGGTACAGGTTCGAGCTTGGAAGGTTGGCGAAGTATTCGTGAAGAAGGTCGGACGTCTAGTTTCTCCAAGAGTCCAAGTCTTCCGCTGTGCAATGTGGAGAACTAGGAAGTAGGGCTGTGTAAGAGTCAGAGGTTGGTTTGAGTAATGGACCTAAGCTTCGCAGGTTCAGTTGTATGTGGTCGAACCATCTGTATTATGTAATACTATTTTGATATGTATATTATTGTAATTCTGTTTGTCACGGCTCTATTTTATATAAAGGAAAACATTTATAAATTTGTATACGGTTCGGATACGTGTGAAGTGTTCGGATCTAGTAGTTGTGTATTGTCGTCTGTCTGTAGCGCTTCAAAATTGATCAAACATGTTCACGACTTGGTTGATCGGTTTTGGGGTGTTACAATTTTTGGTATCAGAGCAGTTCTTTCCTAATGAGCCTGAGGATGGAACTGAAATACTTCAAAGTATACTCCGAACCAAGATAAAATCATGCAAAACGGTCTTACCCCTGGTAGGGATCAATGTCAGTATGCATGGTGGTCTCGTTGTCTGAATTGTTTAGGTTATGCTGTACCTTATTCGGTATTAAACCTGGCCCGTTTAGTACCACTAACAAGTGTACAAGTGATCTATACAATGACAATAGACTAGTTGGAGTCAAGTATAAAGTGGTATTAGGTTCTCAAGTGTTTTAGAGAGAATAATTTTCCAAATGATTTACGGTGTCATGTCCTTTTTGATCAATCTAGTCCTCGTTCTTGAGTTTCTTGATGATTGGGATTTTATGATCTAGAGCTTTAGAAGTCTAGAGTCAAACAGGGAATGGCGGAAGTAATTAGATTATGGTTGGGCAGTCTTTCCATCTTCCATCTTTCTGACGTATAGTTATGTACCTAGTGAGTGACGGCAACATTAATCATAACGAATGTCAGGACTTCCTTAGGACGGAATATTTCACAAACGCATAGGAGCTAAATGCCTACCATGGCTACAGTATGTGACGCACAACATGGATACAATAGCTTCGGAATAAGATACTGAATCAAATTTAGGAAAATCCTGAATAACATAATTAAAATAAGCAAATCTGGAACAACTTAGTCGAAAGGAACTATTCCCAAAATAATCTGTGCAACAAAACATAAGTACGAACAACCGGAGAAAATAAACCACGCTAGATCGAGAGTTAAGTTCATTCGGCACCCTACTCTAAACATATCCCTCTTGCTTTTTGCTTTTTTGAAACACCTTTTTTAAAAGGCTTCTCTCTCATTGGTTGCATGGCTTAGGAACATGCAAAAGCTTCTCATTTATTCTTTTTATACCACCTTTATTCATATTATATTATTTATTTACCAACTTTATTTTATTTTATCATTTTATTACACCACCAAAATTACTACACTCTACATAACAAAAAAAACAAAAATACCCTTGCTTGTTGGCCACTCTTGACCGCAGCATCCTCCCTCCCTTTTCACCAAATTATTGATTTTACTTAACCTCATTTACCTCACTTAAACTCATTTACCATTCACTTAATCTCTCATCCAAAAACTCTACCAAAAACAGCACCAAAAATCATCTAACCTCTCTCCTCTAATTCGAAACACTCTCTCTCCATATTCATCATCCATTTCACATTTTTAACCCACTATAACACCAAAAACGCATTCTCTCTCCTTCCTTCAAAGATCAAACACACTCTTTTCTCAAGAACACTTTGAATGTTCATATGAACATCAAAGTCTAGTTTCTCATTCAAACACCTTCATATTATACACCATTCTTCTTCTCTTATCATCCTCTTCATCATCATCATAATAGAAATCACAAGAACAAGCTCCTCCATTCTTCTCTCTTTGGCCGTGACCACCACCAACATCATCTTCAAGATTTTTGGTCAAACATCAAGCTAGCTCTTTCATCCCCTCTTGTCCGTGGCTTCATCACCCTTCTCATCTCCTTTTTCTTTTGATTTTGAGAAGGTAAATGCAATACCATTCTAGTTTATGATCCGAGAGAGCCCATATTCACATAAAGCTTCCATCTTTCTTATATATTTTTGTTTAGGGCTCAAGCTTAAGGACCTTGTTGGCCATGACCTTAAAGGGGCTTTGTGGTGTCCATATCTTTGGCTATTGCAAGAGATCTACAAGAGGTAAGGGGGTTAGGGTCCTTAGATTTTTGTCTTGGGTCATATATATGCTTGAAAATGACTTATATGCTAAAAGGCTCGGTAAAGATTAAAGCTTTAAAATGAATATGTGATTCTATGCTTGAAAACTTGAAGCTTTGCTTGAAAATATGAGTGCCATGCTTGCTTGAGTGCTTGATATATGATGATGCATTGCTATGCTTGATTGCTTGATATATTTGTGCTTATGCTTGCCAAAAGTGGCTTAAAATGCTTAAAGGCCATTCGGCCGTCTGCTTGATGAAATAAGTAATTGATGATAAAAAATTATGCTAGCTATATTTGTGCTAAATGGCCGAGGGTTTCTTCAAGTTTGTGCAAAAATATAATAATTAAAAGATCTATATATATATATATATATACATATCGGTTCTAAAAGATTAATAATTTAAAGTGAAAAGAGATAAGTTTTTGAAGCTAAAGGCATAATGGTAATTAAATATGTTTTATAAAATTTTCAGAATTAAGGTATTTAAATAAATATGTTTTAAAATGGTTTTAACCTCGGAAGTAAAAAGAAATAAGCTTTAAAGTGGCTTAGAGTATTTTTACTAGTTTTGGGGTGAAAAGGGTAAAAGTGTCATTTAATAAAAGTTGTTTTCAAAACTGTTTCTATGGGGGTCTAATATGTGTCTAATGAATTTAAATATAAAATTTCACCTTAAAATAATAAAGTTACCTTAGGTAAATAAATTAATTACCTAGACTAGTTAAAACCGAGACGGGTACAAGGGGTCGAAGGGCAGTTTCGTCATTTCAAAAATATTTTTTGTTAAAACTGTTTTTACTAGAGGTAAAGGGATGTGTTAGTGACGAAATTCAACTGGTTTGACCTTCATAGGTTTTGAAACGAAAAAGTTATAAATATTTTCGTAAACTAGTGCATTTCGGTGTTTAAAGGAAAATGGTAAGGGAAGAATTGTCATTTAATTTAATATATGGCAAAACTGTTTTTACAGTGGGTAGACATAAGTGTTAAAAGATAATTGGCTTTGGTTTGAGTCGAAAAGGATTTAAAATGGATTTTCTATGCGAGTTTTAGTAAACTAGTGATATTTCGGTTTCTCGGAAAATAACACTAAGGTCAAAAATGGAATGTCAATCAAAGTGCTTTGGTTCTGGAATTTCTCTAAAGAAATACGTTTTATGAATATAAGATAAGATGTTGAAATACAAATAATAAGCTAAATAAAATATCCAAAGAGAACGGTTAGTTTTGAAGCTAGCCACTAATAAAAATGATGATAATTACAGTGAGAAGCTAATGAGAATTAATGAAGATAATAATGCTAATGAAAGTGATAATAAATAATAATAGATAATGGTTTAAGAAAATAAATATGTTTTGGAGAAAATATATATATAGTATTTATAATATGAAAAAGGCTTTTGAAATTAATAACATGTGTAAATAAGTATATATATATTATGAGGGAAGAATGAAAGACTTATTTTGAGTATAATAAGTATCTTATTGTAAAAGTAAAGCCAAAATTATTTTGATATGATTATAAGCTAAGTACTAAAGAATGATAAATATATTTGAATAAAATATATTTATATATTTATATCGTTATAAAGAAAAGCCTTTGAAAAGAGTCTAAGAGATATATGATCATAAGCTACTAAGAATATAAGCTAAGTGCAAACATTATAAGTTAATAAAAGCTACGAAGAAAGATATCCATAATTTGTTAATCACTTAGCCATGATAGGCTCTCATAATTGAATCATATGAAACTAAGAAGTAAAAGTCTCAAGAGAATAGTAGAGCTTTTTGCATAAATACTCTACATAATGAGAAAGCCCCAAACTTGAGTTTGTAAACCTAGGTGTGACGGTTGATACCGATTCGATTTGGTCGACGATGGTATGGGACACGGCGATCGAACCGGGTTTCTCTCTTGGGAATGGTTCATGGTTCTGGACCGGTTTAATCCCTTGAAATGGATTGATCTGGCAACCGACCAAGTATCGGTCCTATCGGACTTGCGTCACTGTCAGACCGGTTGGTTCAACTAAGTCATGTAGACCGAAGGCTAATCCGGCTACAGAATGCTATTCCGGCTAACGGTTCAATAGAACGAACCGGTGAACGCTAAGGGCTGTGCTATGCTGTGACGCTGAAGCTAAAGCTAGAGCAATGCTAATGCAAGGGCTGGGTGTCGTCCCGCTTGACTAAGTGATAAGAGCTACAAGGGCTGGGTGTTATCCCGCTTGACTAAGAACTAAGCTTTAAAGGCTAGCTACCTGAAAGGCTGTAACGATCATCCTATTCCCATGTCGATGCGGTTTCTTTGCTTAACGGAGCTATTTGCTGGTGACGGGATCCTCACCATTTGTCTGGAGTACCTAGGGTACCTTTATGCCACCAGTTCTAGCTAAAGGAACTTGGTTGTGCTACATGTTCTAGCTGAAGGAACATTGCCGCTTTGGGTAGCTGAAGCCCACGACATTCGACAGTGGGTGAACCATACTTGGGCTTGATCCTAAGTAATCGTCGGGTGCGGGAAGTAAACCGATGCATGAGCTCATGGCCTGCATTTAGGACCAGACATGCATCATACTTGTTTGCTCATTTGATTGTGTTTGTTTACCGCATTTCATTGCTTTGCTTGTTCGCTTGCCTTGTGTGTTTGTCTTGTTTGTCTTGTTTGTCTTCTATGATTTGTCCGTGTCGTTCTTCTTGAGTCTCTATTCTGTTTCACTTCCTGCTCTGCTATCTGCTTTGTTGTGTGCTTCGCTGCTATCTGTTACTCTACCTACATGACGTGAGCCCCTAGGATAGAGTAGTTAACCTAGGAGTCAACTGGGAACGATAGGTTCTCACCCCTGTTTTCTTTCTTTAATCCATGCGTAGATGTGATATGGCGTTATCTACTACAAGTACGAGAAACGCGAGAAGTTCGAGGATTTTGATATGAAAGCCGATGCTGAGCTGGGAACCTTCAAGATTAGGCGTTACCATTTCGATGATGAATCTTTCGTTCATCCTCACCATAGTGTTCGGTTCGACCCTGATCGTCCGTACAAGATCCCGACCGAGGCGCTGATGGCTGATAAGATTCTTAGTGCTTCCAAGGACGAGAAGTCATCTACTGAGAGACCACGTTCGTCTAGACGTCCTACGCCGCACTACTCTCCAAGAACCATGCCGGTAGCCCAACGCGAACGTTCCACATCATCCGTCAAGGGAACTTGTAACACCCCGTCTTTACGCAACGCTTCTCCTTAAGCCACGATTTTGTCCAAAGCGACTATAACGAACGTATTTGACCTCGCTTGCTTGAAATAATACTGTGGTATTAAATAGTGACTTGGACGATGATGTTGATGATTCTAAGACTATGGTACAAAAATTGTGCTACGTTGTTGCCTTATGGCACGCTTTTAACGGTTTTGCTAAAACGCGCGTAATTTCGGAAACGAAAATTTTCCGAAATTCGTATATGAGCATGGAGACCCTAGCCGAGTACCTTCAGCCCAAAAATGTCCAAAAACAAAATAGTTACTCATGGTAATTAGGTTTACTTGTTAATTACTCATAAAAAGTTACCATGATTAAAATAATATTACTTTTTCTTACACACCGTTTTAATCCTATTGGTTGCATGGCCTCAAGCAATGCAAAGCTAATGAGCTCCACTCCTTTTCCTTGTTACTCGAAGCTACCTCCCCCTAGCCTTAATTCACTTTTCATTAAACATTTAACTTAGTTACTAATTCATTTTACTTCATACAAACAAATTACTACTCCAAACAACTCACAAATTCTCTCAAACTCTCTTCACTCATCCAAACTCACTCTCTCTCTCCCTTGAAACAATTTCCAGAATTTAACACACAAAATCACTTCCCAAACACTCTCTCTCTTAACATTAAAGATCAAACACCCTCATTTTATAAGAATAACTCAAGAACACCTTGAGTGTTCTTCATCACCTTCGAAGAACATCATCACTCCATCACCGAACCAACATCATCTTCATCACTATTTTCCTCATCTCAAGCCTCTTATCAACAACTTCTTCTTCATACTCAAAGGTAAGCACAAACCCTAGTTACATCATACAACTAGGATGATGAACTAAAGCTCTTAAATCTTTCTTATGAAGCTAGGACATCCCTCTTTGGATTTTTGGCCGAACCACTCTCCTTGTTTCCCTCAAGATCTCTCATTTTAATCAAAGGTAATGAAGCTCTCTTCATTTCTCTTCATACCCGAAACCCTAGTGCTCTCCATGACTCATGTTTTCTTGTTTTTCAAAATAAAAATGATAGCTTGAACGTCCAAGTACACGGTTGCCTTGCAAGCTCGAGTAAAAGCTAGGAAAGTTGGTGTTTTGATAAGTGATCTTGGTGATTCAAAGAGCAAGCTACACCCTAAGGTAAGGGGTTAGGTTTAGATTAGATCTATGTGCTAAATGTGCTATGTGATATGCTTGCTTGCTTGAATGTTATTGCCATGAGAATGCCTATTGCTTGCTTGAATATTGATTAAAATGCCTTGCTACAAAAATGGCCTTTGGCCAAGTTGATGATGCTCAAAGAGATGAGCTTTTGATAAATTTATATATATAAAATACGAAATTCGAAGATCCAACCTTGTATACTCACAGTTTGTAAATTGATGGTCTTGGCTCTATTTTGTATATAATTACAAGTTGGTTTTCAACGTATATGTACAGTTCGAATGCATGTGTAATGTTAGGACTTAGTAGCTATATGAGTTACCAGTTGTCCGTAGCGCTTCGAAATTGATCAAACATGTTCGCGACGTGGTTGATCGGTTTTGGGGTGTTACAAGTTTTGGTATCAGAGCAGTTCTTTCCTTGTGAGCCTAAGGATAGAACTGAAATACTCCAAGGTATACTCTGAGCCAAGATAAAATCATGCGAAAAGGGTCTTACCCCTGGTAAAGATCAGTGTCAGTATGCATGATGGTCTCATTGTCTAAATTGTTTAAGTTATGTTATACCTTATCCGGTATTAAACCTGGCCCGTTTAGTACCACCAGCAAGTGTACAAATGACCTATACAATGACAATGGACTAGTTAGAGTCAAGTATAGAGTGGTATTAAATTTTCAAGTGTTTTAGAGAGAATAATTTTCCAAATGATTTAGAACATCTTGGCTTCTTTGACCATTCTAGTCCTCGTGCCAAAGTTTCTTGATGATTGGGAGTTACTGTTTGGAGTATTAGGGGTCTAGAGTCAACCGGAGAATCGCGAAGGTAATTAGGGAGTAGTTTGAGTGACACTTCCTTTCCGTTTCTACGACGAGTAACAATGTGTATAATAAATTAAGGGCGATCATAACGATAACAAGCATCAGACTTTTCTAAGAACGGGTAAATTCTACGAACGAGTGGGGAATCAAATGGTTACCACAACTATAACAGTGTAATGATTGATGCGAGAATAATAGTTACGGAATAAAATACTAGGTTGGAATAAGCAAATTCTAAACAACCTAGTTAACACAAGCATCCTTAAAAACAATCCGTACAATAAAACAAAGATACCGACTAAAAGAAAAGGAACCACATTAGGTCGAGAGTTACTTTCATCCGAGCCCTGTCCTAACGCTCCTTAGATTCCTGACTAAGCATTCCGAGAAAAGTGGGTATTATGCCTTCTTCCAGGGACTGGAGCTCCTCAGCCTGAGATACGATGCGACTCTCAACAACCTTTAGTCTTTTATCTACCCTCTCCATCTTCTTATCCCAATCAATGTTGAAGGCGTGCATCTTCTCGGCGAACACCTCCATTAACTCTGGTGTGATCTGACAGTCGAGATTCGTGCCGAATTGAGATGAAGCACTCTCGGCAACCGCTTTGTTCTTCCTACCCTTTCTAACAGCCACGGTGCCTCTGCCCATCTTGTTGAGACTTCCCGACGTAATGGCATTCTCTTCGGTAATGTAAACCGCCTCTTCACCCGAGAGATCCAAATTGAAATGCTCGAATATCTTAGTCCAGAGCATACCATGACCCAGAAAAGCTTCACACTGCATAAAGAATACTAACGATTAACTCAAATGTTTACGTAAGGATTATATATTGAGACAAACTAAATAGTTTTGATAGGTCTAGATCCTTACCGAGCTATCAGTATACCTCATTAACCGGTGAGCCAAGAGATAGGGCCAGTTTAGTTTGGTTTCCTCTTTCATGGCTCTTAGGATAAACGCATGTTCTTTGGTGAGCACTCCGTGATTCCCTTTTCTGGGAACCCAAATGTAGGAAAGCATGTAGTGCAGTAGACAGTAGTCGGTATCCATTCCTCTTACCAAATATTTCCCTTCGCTAATCTTGGAGATTCGAAGGCGATCTAGAGAGCCCTCACCATCCCAGTGCTCAAACTCCTTTGGAGGATTGCTTCCTCCTTTGAACCGTATTCCGTCGTTCGGGAGACCACACAGAGAAGCCAACTCGCCTAAGTTTATAATGTCCTTGACACCTGCTATCCAGAATTTCAGGTGGAACTCCCCGAACCCAACCTCATCTAAGGTGTCCTTCAGCCGGAGAGTAGTTGCCACAACTGCCATCATCCGAGGATAGTACCTGAAAACCAGCAAAAACCCCATGGCACAAAGGAATCATTTCACTACACCCAGAACTAACCCCAGAAAACCCTCAATATTCCCAATATTTCCATTAGATACCAAAATGAAATTAGTCAAACTACCATGTTGATTGTTACTAAACAAGTTCCTACCGTAAAACAACCTCACTAACCAGGCTAAGGACTCGCAACCAGATTATATCAAATAAACCACAACCGTGATAATCGTTAAGTGAGAATTTGACAATTAAATAACCCCTATAACCTAAAATCAATAATCTACCATCAACCTAATCGATAAACTAACCAAGATGAGCAAATGAGACTTACCGTTCTTTCATGAACAAAAGCGGCCTCAGACCTTGTTCGTCAACCACTTTCCAGAACACTTCATATTTGTCCTTTGGAAGCAACCCCTCAGGAAGATACCTTGGCTTTAGGACGGGCAATTTGGAGAAGCCCTCTACATAACTCTTCCAGACCTCATTAGTGGTGAACCACTTCCGCAACGGCAACTGTGAAAGTGGTGGTGGTGGTTCATTGCGAGAATTTCTTGCAGGCTTACAAGCAGTGGTCTTACAGCGACTCATCTTCGCGATAATGATGCAACCTGCAATACGAATAGGACGAGTAAGGAAGGGGGAGTAACCATTACCATGAGTGACTGAAAAACCAGTGAATTTGGGAGAAGGAAAGAGGGAATAGCATAATGAATAGTGAGGAAAGGAAGTAAGGAAGAATAAGCGAGTAAATGCAATAAGGATACAAGCATAAGTGAAGCCAAAGAGGAGATAGATAAATTCTTACCTTGAAGTGGCGGAATTACTGAGTGGAAGGAGAGCAGGGACGACAAGAGAAGCGAAGGAGAAGAGGCAAGGGAAAGCAGGCGAGAAATGAAGGAAGGAAGTGGAGGAGTGACGAGGTTGATGATGGACGAAACACAAAGTGGGATGGTGGCAAGAGATCGAGAGTGAGAGAGTGAAGGGAGTTAAGAGAGAAACGAGAGAGAAAAAATTTTGGAGTTGAAGGAATGAGTGAAATGAAGAAGAAGGGGTGGAGATCGCGATATAACACGCGTTCTGCCGCTATCTAATCGACTCAGATGGTTTCTGAATAGATTCCAACACCCTAAAATCATTTAAGTTTTTCATATCAAATCGATTCGGCTAGTTTTCAAATCGATTCGATTGCCCTAGCACGTTTGGAACTCCCACATCGAGTCAGCTCGGAGTAGTGATGAACCGATACATTTTTACACAGAAACAAAAATGGTTTTCTTAAATCGATTCGACCACGAATCGAATCGACTCGACCATGAGGGAGACAATGGTAAGGGAAACTGACCATAACGAATCGACTCGACACATGAGTCGAATCAGTTCGAGATCATTACTGACTGAAAGGTAGGACTAAGCACATTACAGATCAATTCACTTAGCTAAAAAGTTGCTTCTTTAATGTTAACTTTGGGAAGATAGGTATCAATCCTTTGACTTAAGAATTTCGAGATCAACGGTACCAAACAAGACAATTGAGCGGGAGATATCGCTGATTTCCCATCAGTTTTAGAGCGAGCGAGGAATTGGTGATGGTCGAAAACGTTGTAAGGAGATGAGATAAAGGGATTCAGTTGGGTGCCAGGAAGTTCCTATCCCGGTGGTGGTACGAAGAGGGAGATTGGACGATTCTAAGTCATTGATTTACCTAAGTAGGTGCTCCGCACCGAAAACATTTCCGAGGGTGAAGGTGATAGACTTTTACGCTAAAAACCAGAGGTGCAGCGGATGGTGAAGAAACAGAAGTGGACTAAACGGCACAAGGGTGATGAGCGATTAGTGATAGGTTACTCTTTAAGGTATCGGATATTGATGGGAACTAAGTGACGTTGAAGGGGATAACGTCGCAAAAAATTTGGTGAGAATTTCGAGGACGAAATTCTAAATAAGGGGGGTGGAGTGTGAGCCCCGCAATTTTTAACCATGACCGCGGCGATTAAATTGAGTATTCCGGAGTACTATTGGGACTTGGTAAAATCATGCGTTAGTAAAATAAATGACATTTAGAACACGAACACGTGCACCTTTGCTAAAAGTGTGGCCTGGAACGTACCAAACCACTAAAACTACGAAAATGCCCCAGGTTAATGAATATAAAAGGAAGGGGCACACACTCATTTCTGCCATTTTTCCTTTCTCTTCACGATTAAAAGAGAGAGAAATGGTGGAGAGTTGGCACCAGAATTGATTGCCAAATCAATTCTTCTGCTAGCCACGCCAACTTCCAGTTGCGATAACTTTTGATCCAGAGCTCCGATTGACGCACGGTTTGCGGCTACGCGAAGCTCTCGTCATCCTCTTCGCATCCATCATACATGCAATGGATGGGTAGGTCAATTCACAACTCGTTCTTCTCCTTTGAAATTCTGCTCGAAAATTGATTAATCCCCGGTGCATGTTTTCGAGTTTCTTGGTTTAGGTGATGATCTAGCATGCTTTTGAGCATGGAAATCGAAGCCCATGAGCTGAGATAATCTCGGTGAAACGTTTCCAACCCTAGTCCTTGGTTTAGTTAGGAATTTTGTGTGGTAATTGAGTGTTGGTTGTTGTTGTATGCTTGAGTTGTGTGGAATAGGTGGTGGTAGATGGAGAATTAGGAGTTGGAATGGAGGATTGAACATGAGAACGGTGATTGGTTGTGCTTGAATGCTCGATGGCGCGACCGAGGATCGCGTGTATATATTGAGCTTGGCATCCAGGTACAGATTTAGATTCAAACTTACATTATTTAAGCTAGTATGATTGGCTAGGTTAGTTACACCTAGGATAACAAATAGGAATGATGGAATTTGATGAATATGGTAGGAGGAAAGATTTTTGGATGGCTACGTGACTATGTGAATGCTTGTTGATGATACAATATGAATATGCATGTATGAATTGTTGTTATTGTGGCCTTGTGCCAAACCATGTTTTTGGAAAATTGAGGGTTATACATGAGATGGAAATTACATGAATGAGTGAGGCCCGTGGGGCAAGATAATGAAAGGATTGTGGAAGTTTTTGATGATCGAAAGGGTTTTCAATGAAATGAGGGATTTTAGAAGAGGTAGAGATTTAAAAGTAAGTGGTTTTTGAAAGGGATGAACTTTGATCCTCGGTGCACAGTTGGTTTTGAAACTGATTTTAGAAATCACACATTTTAGTTGCAGCTAATCGATTTAGGCAGTAGCCGAGTCGATTCGCTGAGCCATTTTGGAACGAATTTGAAGATTTTGTGAAGATCGAGTCGATTCGCCTTAGGGGTCAACTGATTCGTATTTGCACAGGGACCAAAGCTCTCCACCTTAAATCGATTCGTGATTGATTGGAATCGACTCTATCCTCGTGGACTTAAATAAAATTATTTGGTTTTCAATCGAGTCGGGTCGGAGATGTGTTGAATCGATTCGTATTTTCACAGAACCTAAAGGATTTCAAAAGTGGTCTCTTGAATCGATTCGACAGGGCTCCAAGTCGACTCCATCTTCAAAATCTCATGAATTGCCTAGGATCGAGTCGAGTAGATTGGTTCACGAACCGATTTGTTTTTACCCTGATTTCAAATTTAACGTTCAAAACGCCCTCAGAGTCGATTCCTCCTCTTCTAAATCGATTCTAATAAGTAGTAACATGATTTTAAAGGTTGATCAATGATGGTTGAGGTAATTACATCTCACGTATAGTATCACCCTTGTTTTATGAAAATTATAACCGTGAGCCTAGGTGTCAGAGGGGTCAAGAGGACTAGATGCTCAGCCTACGGCAACAGCGGACCATCAGAATTAGTAAGTGCCAGTGGGGCCTTTGTTTCCACGTGGGGCAAAGGTTAACGTCGCGGCTTACGGTAGCGGCAGGGGGACCTCTAATGCGTATGCATCTTGGGTTGTTTTTAGTCTCAATTTCTCTTAATTTTCATGATATTCTTAGTGGATTAATTGTTATTAATTGATGAATCAAACAAACTTGATGTTCTTTGAGTTGTGTTTGTGTTTTTAGATGTTTTACTAAGAGTTTTAGGTAATTGAAGACCATTTGAGAGAGATTGAAGAAGAGGGAAACAAAGCAGAGAAGAAAAGAGAAAATTGGCTAAGTATTGAAGCCCACGTATAACGTGGAAAGCCCAAATCATACGTGGGAATTGAATCAAAGAGGGCAAGAATAGGCAGAGAGCCCACGTTATACGTGGCTCTCCCCACGTCATACGTGAGCCATGGCGTCCAAAGAAGCCATTTGAGGCAGAGACTCCACGTTATACGTGGATGTGTGGCGTCATACGTGAGCTTGGCGTCTAAAGGGGCAACTTGAGACAGAAGCCCCACGTTATACGTGGGGCAGTGACGTTATACGTGGAGCCCAAAAACATGCAACGTCCAATTTCAATCCAAGCCAATCCAAT
>JASCZI010000186.1:36209-60676 GCA_036250425.1 Stylosanthes scabra
CTAGTGAACAACTCATTTAACTTGTAGAATGTGGCATTCACAATAGTCGTGATAGGGAGACTTCTTGTGCCTTTCAGCACTCCATTAATGCACTCCGCTATATTAGTCGTCATGTGGCCCCACTGAAGACCGCCATCATATGCCAAAGCATGTTGTTCCCGAGGGATCCTATCCAACCATTGAGTGTAACCCTCTCCACTCGCTTTTAGCCGCTCATAACGAGTTTCATATTCACCCACTGTATGAAATACAATCTGACCATTATAATACACCTTCATATGAACTTCCATCACTCTACTAAATTACATAAGCAAAATCAAAAAAAAAAAAAAAGGATACACAAGCAAATTTACCTTCAACACAGAGCCATGGCAGCTCGAAGAAGAAGAAGGCAAGTAAGCCGAGAATGAACAAGTTTCTGGATTCTCGTTTTTATATAATTTTTTTCCAAACAATACGTCTTCTACGCATAACTTTTTATTTTTTATTTTTTTAAGTTTTCAATGCGTCACAGACGCATTCTTTTTTTATTAAAAAATTAAACAATCCTAAACAATGCGTCACCTACGAATTTATTTTCAAAAAATAAAAAAATTAGCTTGTTACAATGCGTCTTGAACACATACAATCTTGTATTTAAAAAAACAAAAATCGAAAAAAATGCGTCTGTAATGCATTGCCTATTGACTTAAAAAAGTATGCTCATATTCATATCAAAGTCCAACCATTCATAATATCATGATGCATCACCAAACCTCTTGTCATATTTAAAAAAAAGCAGCCTATGCTCTATGGTTATACACGTATGTGGGATAAGTTGTAAGAATTTTATACGATACAAGACAACACTTGCTGTGATTTTTCCGACAGGTGTTGCCTTTCAGGGGCTTCAATGTTTTAACACGTGCTCATTTATTTTATAACTTTGTCCAAGTGTTTCAAATAGATTATGCTATGCACTACTGTCACAGAGTCATTGATTCGCAGATATAGTCAGCTCGTAGTAACTAGCTAGTAAGAGGATATTTTTGAATTGTTGAATTTTCGCTAGCTGCCACACACAAGGAAAACAAAATTGGTTGCATGTCGCTTCAATATTCACTCAAGATTTTAGATTTAGATATTTTTGTGGATTACTTGTAAAATATATGGCTCCAAGATGTTAATTTCGATTCATATGTGAGAAAATTCAAATCATATATATGTAATATTATACTCAAATTATCTTAGGTAGAATACTAGAACACTAGATGTTCTTGTACATATGGACGTAGGAGATATTTCTCAAACATGAATTCGTAGAATTGGAATAAGAGGATGTTGTAAATTACTAGACGTTCTTGCTCCTAGCAGTCATAACCTATGCAGACAGTTATATGTAGTCGCAGAGCTTGAATGAATATTTTAGGGGTCAAATTTAAAAAAAGTTAGTGTAAAATTATTGAATTGTATTTGATATAAAAAATAATCATTAAATCAGTCATTATTATAAAATACATATTAAAATATAAAATATATATTGAGAAAGACTTAAAAAATATATTTATTCATGTATAAATACTTGGTGCTTAGTTTAGTAGTTAAATCTTAGTGTGCAAATAGCATTTGTAAAAATTATATAATACTATACTATTATTTATATGGTCACGAAAAATAATACTACTATTTATATTTAAACAAAATTTATTAATGTAATTTTTACAATATAGCAAGGTTTTTTTTTTCTAAAACAATATATAGGAAGATTTGATTAGATTATTACATAAATATAATAAGATATAAGTAAAAGTATATATATAGTAAAATTTATTTTTAAATTTTTTTAGTAATATTTTCAATTTTTATTTTTAAAAATATTTTTTTATAGTATTTTTAAAATTTTAAAGAGACAGTGGAGAAACTGCAAAAGACCCATATTGCCGTAAATGAAAAAGCCCATATGGTCATATTTATTGACTATTGATTGTTATTATGAAACGCAAGTGAAAAAAAAATTAAAAGAGATAGGTTTCAAACAAATCTCTATTATATTTTAATAGAAGAAATTAACCAATTAAGTTACTTAGATTTTTACTGTACCTATACTATTAAATTTTTGTAAAATATTTTGGGGGATAAGTTCCGCCGGTGGCTATATGTAAGGCTGTGTTTGGTAAGACAGATTTGGACTGAGATTGAGAATTCAGTATTGTGTTTGTTGTATAGAAATTAAAATTAATATTTCAGTCTCAGTCTCTAAAATTCCAATATTTTTAGTACCTTTAAATAGTGAGGATTGAAAAATTAAGACTTAAATTAAAACTTTAATAATAATTATTTCCTTAAATACCCTTATATAATTTATAAAATTCCAATTTTTTACCCTCACAAACCAAAACCCCAGATTGAGATATTGCTTAGGTTCTTCTTCTTCCATCCCCTCTCTCTTTCTCCCTTGTTACCTACAAAAACACACCAAAATCATTTGAGTTAACATTCCAGAGCTAAAAAATTTGTGCATTCTAAGAAGACAACGAACACATTCTCAACATTTTTTTATTTTATTTTTATTTTCATGGCAAGTGCATCAAGCTAAACTGTGAATAGTGCTGGTGTGCTCGAAGTAGACGGGGAGTAGAACTATTCAAGAAAGAGGAGATTTCACGATGGAATATCCGAAGGTCTAGTTAGTTGAAGCAAGCGTAATTTTGTTCACACAATATGAGACACAGCGTCACAGTGTGCCATCCACAGTTTCTCTTTTCTCTGACATTTTATTCATAATTAGTTATTTTATTTTAATTGAAATAATAAGATATCCTTTGCAGTATTTGGAGGTTGAAAAATGAAATGGAATGTGAGTGCATTATCCTAAAACGGGAATTATGAACCATAACAGGTTGATAGCTTGTATGTTTAGTTGTTGTTGATTGTGAATTTGATTTTCAAAGATTGGGAACTTTGAGAAGAAGGATGGCTGTATGTGTTGTTGTATGTGAATTTATTGATTTTCATTGTAATTGTTTATTTATATGCGTTGTTGGTGTTTTTTTTATTGATTTGAAACTATGAAATTTAAGTCAAAAATAAAAACCAAAGTGTGCAGAACAATGGAAGGCTATTTTAGTCATTTCCTAATTTTTAGTTTGCACGCAGCTCATTGTAATAAATCTTAAACCAAACCCAATTGATGAATTTAATTTAGTCCAGTCTCTCGTATCAGTTTCAGTCCGTCAAACATAACCTTCTTAAAGTGAGATTATTTTGTTAATCTTTTCACTATATGATACAGTGGAAAATAATCGTGGAGAGTTTTTATATGGTGAACAAAAGGGCCCTAAGCCCATCACGGACAGATATTTATTTGGAAAAATGTTTCTGGAGCTCAGCAGTTGCTCCTTGATCTGAATTTTACCCAAGATTTGGGCCTACAGTGGATCATAGCCCATAAATCCGTCCAATAATAACCATGAGTTTGAAGGAAGGGAGCTATAGTTGGGCCTCCTCAAGCCCATATTATAAGAATTCACTAGATAGCACATAGCAGTATAGGCTGTATAGCACTCTTCTCTTCTCTTACCTGTTTCTTAATTCCGAGTAATCGACTCACTAAACTCGTTCCGTGACTCGACTCACCGTGACGCCCGAAGTTTGGAGGAACAGAACCGGAATCAATGTCGTCAAGAGACACCAACGGAGGCGCTCCGCCGACGAAGAAGCAGGGAAACTCAGAGAGAGGCGAAGAAGACGATTCACCGCCTACGTCGAAGAGAGATTCCCGGAAATCGCGAGAAAATTCGGAACCAGACTCGGAAACGGAGAGAAAGCAAAGAAGCAGTTCGAGGAGGAAATCTCGACGAGATAGTTCGGATTCAGAGGACGAGAAATCGCATAGGAGGAAGAGGAAGTCACGGAGGAGGAGGTACAGCAGCGACGAGAGCTCTGATTCCAGTTCGGATTCAGCTTCGGATTCGGAGGAGGGAGAATCGGAGAGTTCAGGTTCGGAGTATTCGGATTCAGAGTCGGAGAGCGAGGGAGAAAGGAGGGAGAGGAAGAGGAGAGAGAAACGGAGGAGGAGAGAGAAGGAAGAAGAGAGAGAGAGGAGGAAGAGAAAAAAGGAGAAAGAGAAGAAGAGAAGGAAGAAGGAGAAGGAGAGAAGGAAGAAGGAGAAGCGGAAGTTGAAGAAGAAAGAGAAGAAGGAGAGAGGGAAGAAAGGTGCAGTCACAAATTTGTGGGGAAAATATGGTGTCATAAGAGAAACTGATATGTGGTAAGTGATTTGTTCTATTTTTTGGCATTTTATTTTTCCTTTTCTATCTCATTTACTTGTTGATTAATTTGATTCAGAGATATTCATGAATTGCTTAGGATCATAGGATGTATAAGGCTGAGTATGTAGTTACTGGGCTTGAAATTAGATAAGGTTGTAGAATTTGATTGATAGGTTATGAATTTGAGCATTGATCATTGTTGGACTTTTAGAATTTCTATATGAAGTTGTGAACAATGTGATATTGGAGAAGTGGTATAACTAGTAACAGCATTCAAAGTTGTTCTATACTTCTATTGACTAGAAATTATGCTGAGATTATGGTGTGGACAGAAAGTAAACAATTCCAGCAAACGGATTTCAATAAACTATACTATATTTTTGTCATATGTGATCATGGTGAGCAACTGCCTATTTAATCAAACAAAAGATTAAAATGCGGCTGTAGGTTACTTCCGATGTTTCAATAAATGTTGCTTTGGATGTACCAATTTGTCCAAAGAGACAATTATTTTGAAACAGAGAGCACTCTTTAGGAGGACTATTAAGCCTGATAGCATGTTATTTTCATCCTTGACAAAAATCATTGAAGGTCTCTGGTTCATGGATTGATTACTAAAGTTAAGTAGGTTTTTCTGAAATAAGTAACATGCTTGCATTTTCTGTTGAATCTGCATTTAATAACTACACCTGATTTAGCTTATATATCTTGTGAATTAAGGGTCTCGTCTTCTCTTCTGTGAGTGATGTTATGACTATTACAGGACCAAACGACCAGAGTTCACTGCATGGTTGGCAGAAGTAAAGCAGGTATGCAACCTAATTCTTAAAACATATATGATATATTGTCATCCTTTTTGTGGTTTTCTCATATTGTCAAAAATTAATTTGGCCCTTTCCTGGGAATGTTTTCCATCTATTATTCTTCACTAGCTATTGATCTTGTTTCCATTATAGCAGTGACATAAAGAAAATTTTCATAACAATTGGATTGCATTTCTTTCTTGCCTGCCTGCCTGTTAGGCTTGGCAGTTGTCTTAATTTACTTGGGAGTCATGGTCATTTGGACTATATACTATAACTATATTGTAGTGCTTGCTATTTCTTGACAGGTTAATCTGGAGAATCTAGCAAATTGGGAAGAAAAGCAGATGTTCAAACAGTAAGCATGTATACTTGCTACTCTAGAAGGGGGGAAAATGTGTGGGTAGCGAGAGAGTAGGGAAGGGGTGGGGGGAGGGGAGGGGTTTAAAAGTGGAAAACTCACATATACTTGCTTTGTGTTATATATGTTTGGATCAAGTGTTTACATTCAATGCTTTGTTGATTTAATGTAAGACAAATTTTCTAATTTTGATGTGCAGATTCATGGAGGATCACAACACAGCTACCTTCCCTTCCAAAAAGTAAGCTCATACAGATTTATAAATTATAATTTGACTCATTTAAATTTGTACTAGCCTCTGCACATTTTTGTAGATAAGAAGTAATCTTTGGTCATGAGTCTGTTACTTGTTAATCCGGGGATGTTTTTTGTTCCTCAATCACATTGTCATCTTCTTAAACTCCTTGTTGTGCAATGTTGGCCTGGATTTAAAACCTTGAATGAATTTTTCTGTATACTTGTGGAATTGACCACTGGTTCAATATATTTGCGGCAGGTACTACAACCTTGATGCTTACTACAGGCGTCAAATGGAAAAAGACATGAAGAAAGGTATTAAGAAGGTCCAGGCATCAGAGCGTACTGTTTTTAATGATGAAGAACAGCGCAGGTATGTGTATTCTACATGCTGATTTTGTTATTGGCATTTTAAATCGATTCTATTTTTCTAACCTTTTCCCTCTGAACTTAAACTGCACATGGTTTTATTTGATTTATGAAGTGAGAATTTTACCCTTAATCAGAAAATGTAAGCTATCCAGGCATATAGTAATAGTAGTTTATATGATGTAACATCAAATTTCTTTATGTTAGTATTGCTGCAAATGAAACACCCGCACAGTGACATGTGATAAGCTTTCTGCGAACTCAAAATTTTCACCCATAACATGAGCATTTCTTTGTTGCAACTGTAGGCAAGAATTGTTGCAAGCACGTGAAAAGCATAAGGAAGAGCAAGTAATGGCTTTGAAGCACTCTATGCAAAGTGGAATGGTTAGTTTTTACCAGATTGCTTTTATGTTGATGTAGCTCCTATTCAAGGTCCTTTTTTCTCACATTTCTGGGCTGTGATTTACAGGCACAGGCAATGAAAGAGCAAGCTCAACTGAGGGAGGAAATGGCATACCAGTACAAGCTTGGTAACTTTGAGGTGAGAATCCTAAATTAAACTCTATTTGGGGCTTGGGTTGGTTTTAATGGTTCTGCTCCTTAATTTGCAATTTTGTCACTGTAGGCTGCTGCTGCTATCCAGAGAAGGTTGGACCCTGATGCTGCTTTATAGTTGGAAATAGCTTCCATGAATAAATATCAAGAAAAAAGATTTCTGATTAAAGAAATTGGTGAGAGTTTCATGGTGATCATGCCTTCATGACAAACAGTAATGTAGATTATGAATTGTTATGGCTTTTAGGTATGAGATATGTCTTTATAGATGGCTTTTATTTATTCCGAAAGTTTTGTTGGATGCTCACTGTTTATGACTCATTTTTGGTTACTGCTACTTAGTAGAATTTAGTAGAGTTTCTGCATTTTGGCATAAGTTAAGGTGGAAAAATCATGTTGTCATGAACCGTAGATCTAATATAATTTGGTTGAACGTATGGGATCATGGCATTTTACATGTTAAATATATGAATTATGAATTATTATAAAATAGTTTTGTAAGTACATCGTATCCATATGAGTAATTAACTTTTACATTGACCGTGAATAACATCCAAAAGAATAGATAATATTGGATGATTTACCTCATCAATGGATTAAAATAAAATTCTAATTATATATAAAAGAATAATAAATATATAATGGTGAAGAGGGTAATTTACGCCAATTGGTTTATAACTAATTTAATAAATAATTTTTTTTTAGTTTTTAATATATAATTTTATTCAAATAAATGTTTTTTTTTATATTTTGTGTTTTTTTAAAAGATGAGCACATAATATAATATTTTTTTTTGTTTTTTTTGTCATATAAAAAGAATAAGTGATATAATATATCATTTTTTTCATTTTATATGATCATTTTAAATTAAATTCAATAAAAATAGAAGATAGATAAATAATTGTATATATTTCTATCATAAAAAAATTATTTATTAAATTAATTATGAACTAATATATTAAAAAGGGTAATTTTCCTTCTCAAAAAAGATAGGGCATCATAGCATTCATCATATATAATTAGTCAAGATGATAAACATCTTATATTTTTATAATGTAATTAAAAAAATTGAATTTAAAAATGGATAATGCTATTTGAACAAGTAATTTTCACTAATCAAGTTTAATCAAGTGATTTATTTCTATGCTAAATAGAATATTATTTCTGTATCAAATAATATAAAAAATTATACATAAATAAAGTGTTATTTGACATCCAAATAGTCTTTTATTTAGCATAGAAATGAATGACTTGATTGAATTTGATTGTAAAAATCACTTATTCACATAGAATTATTCTTTAAAAATTAAGAAGTATTAGATTTTCTAAACTTCAATAATCATATCATAGTCTTAAATTTAGGCACTAATTTTCATTTTTCTCAAGGGAATGGGGAGTATTTTCTTTTTCTCACAAATTTTTTATTCTTTAGAACAAGGATCGATGGGTTGAGGGTTGAGAGTAAAAAAATTGAGAATACTAGGCTTGTTTGGACGAGTTTTTTAAAAAAGATTTTTTTCGGAGTGATTTTTTTTAAAGATTTTTTTGCAAAAGTAAAAGTAATTTTATATTTGGGTATCTCATATAATAATATCTTTTTATTTATTAATTGTATTTAGGTACAATAATATAAAAGATTTTTTTTGTTTATTTATTATGTTAAAACATTTTTTTTTGAAAAAAATTTTTTTTTAAAAAATATAAAAAATATTTTTTTAAAAAAATATTTTTTTATTTTATTAGTGCTTTTACTTTTACTATTAAAAATTATTCAATCACACTAAAAAATATTAAAAAAAAATTTTTGTTAAAAAATTTTTATTTTAACTAAATAATGAAATCTAAATAAGCGATTGTTCTCTTACAGTAGATTGTTGTTGAAACTTGAAAGTTGAAAGAGTGATGGTCCCAATGTTCATGCAACGATAATGGACTATAGTGGTCATACATTCCACACAGCTGACTAAGATAAGACCACATTTATGTTTCTAAATTTCTAACACAAGTTCAGAAGTTCTTGCTTAGCTTGCACCATAGCAGGACCACATTTATTTATTTACATAAAAATGTAAAAAAAAATAATATTTTAGTGTGGAAAAAAATTGATTAAGATTAATTAAAAATAAGATAAAAATTAAAAAGTTGATCCCCACTAAAATTAAATTTCTCTTATTGATAAAAATTAAACTTTGATTTAATCACTATCTGTCCTGGTCATCATAGCGGCGCCACCAATTATGTCACAATAAAATACAAGTTTTTCCTTTCTTTCTTTTTTCTTTTTGTTTTTTAAATATAAAGTAATGCCCATATAGGCATATAGGATTGTCATAGTCAACAGTTATTGCCCCAATGACCTTTCTCAGACTTTTTTTAGAAAAAAATATTTAAAATTATCAACTTATCTTTTCAATTATTTTTTAAAATTTTAAATAAACACATTTTATATTTTATCCTTTTGATATTTGTTGAAAGTATATATTTACGTTTTTACTTATTAAAATATTAGAAAGATAATTAAAAATAAATTAAGAATTTTTTAATCTTTACTTAAAAACATTAGGGTATATTTAATTTGTATTTTATTTTTATTTTTATTTTTAGTATTTTCTGTTTTTAAACTTTTGTAAAGAAAAACAACAAGTAAAAATAGAAACAAAAATTGTATTATTTTTTCTTTTTTTTATAAAATTCAAAAAATAAAAATACTAAAACAAAATAAAAATTAAAAATACAAATCAAATGCAGTTTAAGTTTTTGATATTCTATATAAAATATCACTTTAAATATCTGATTAAAACTTTGAAAAGTGAGATGGTTAAAGGAAAAAAACAAACTTTATTATTCTATCCTTCCTTCACAAATCACATGACAATTGGTCTTTATTCTTTAACTTTTCTTCTTAAAGCCGATACCCCTTAGTTGTGTGTGTGAAGCCACTAAACAAGACAAGACCCTTAAAAAAAGTAGAATACTAGAATGTATCTTTGTCTCTGTCGCTTAAAAAATGCTATTTAAACTTTTATAAGTGTGTTAATTAGAGATTTAATATAATCTGATCTAACATAAGTATGGAGTAAAAAGCTTAAATATTGATACACATATTGCATTAAAACTTTAAAAATTATAACGCGAATACTAAAGTGAAGTGCAATGATGTGAAAGAGAGAATATCTTTGTCCTAATGAAAATATTATTAACTATTTTCATTAATTAATATATTAATCTTCCAAATCTAAAACCATACCAACTAAATATAATAATAAAAAAATGTAAAACCCTTTTCTTCACCAAAGAAGCTTTCACACTCTCCAAGCTTCTACTCCACTTTTGTACCTCCTTTCCTTTGTTCTCTCTCTCTCTCTCTCTCTAATGTTGAGCTGAGGCAAGAAGCTTGCAACTTGGAACAAAGGTAAAGAACAAAATGAGGGGTCCTTTGGGTGCTGTCATAGGAACATACTCATCAAGTGATGGAACCACCCCAGCTGGTGGGATCATAAGGCACAACAGAAAATGCAGAGACATTGCTGTTCTTGTTATCTTCATAGCATTCTGGGTTTCCATGATTGTAAACTCCAGCTTCGGTTTCAACCAAGGCAACCCTTTGAGGTAAAGTTTCCAACTTTGTATCATTCTGCATTTTTATTTTAATTTTACTTTTTAAAATTCTTTTATGGAGCTTCTGCGGTTTGAAAGCTGCGTTTTCTTTTAAGTGTGAGTTTTGACAATTCATGCATTTTGTTTTTAGTTTTCTTTTATGTAATTGTTTTTAATTGGTATATGCTTCAAATCAACTAACTTTCCATTTAAGCAAGTAAAAGTGTTGGTTACTTCATTAATTTTCTTTTTTTTCATAAGTAGAAATGCTATTTGGATCTGTCACTAACATTTTCCTCTGCAAATGAAGCCTGTAGTTTTTTTCTTCTGTGTGTTGTTATTGCTGTCATTGTTGTGTAGTCTCTAGTGTGTAACAACTGCTACTGTGACTTAATAGGCTTACTTATGGGCTGGATTACAAAGGAAATGTGTGTGGGGACAAGCATGCAGGGCTTCATGAAGTTGAGCTACTGTACTGGCTAAACCCTAATCAGGTTTATCAAAGTGGATTGAAGGATAGCAAGCTAAAACTGGTCGATGCCCGCAGCATATGCCTGTTGGACTGCCCTGTACCTTCTGAAGATTCACTTAATTGGGTGTGTGATTATCCCGAAGGAGACATTCGTCTTAGTATGGATGATTGGATTGATAGTAACTATAATTATTATGAGTACCTTACGCCAGAAATGAGAAACTCCTCTCTTCAACTTCAGGGACCTTGTTATCCTGTCATATTTCCTAGTGTCAATGGTAAGGAAGACATTGTTAGTAACATGTGTATATTATGCTTTTTCAAAGTGCCTTATTCTTAAATCAACAACTTTTGTCTAGTTTACTGGACTTGCCAATTCATTGCTCGAGCATCGAATGTGTCATTAAAACATTGGCAGCAGATGGGTGGAGTCAGCATCAATGAAGACATTGTTATTGATGAGTCTATTCACAAGTATATCAACTCTCGGTCAGCCGTCTTAAAGGTTAACTTTTTCAACCGTCTATATTCCGTAAAAAGCATGAATACTTGCCATTTCTTGCATGTTGTGACTATATTGTTATTATCACATCAATTTTAGCTTCAATTAAAGCAAGTTTGTTGGCAGCAAGCACCCTTGAAGATATAAGCATGCCACTACTAAGATATTCAGTTGGTTGATCCGCAAGTAAGTGTCCTTGGCAGGATGAAATGCAGGAATAGAATACAATTCAGTAGAAGTTAGAATTGGTTATTGATATGCATTCTATATAGAATCTTGAAACTCATCGAGCATCATATGTACAATGCAAGGTAGAATTTTTATGTTTAATAATTTCTTTTATTTCCAGAGATACATGGCTGACATTGGAAAGTCATGGCCTGTGCTGATTGTTTGTGGGGGGATTATACCTCTGTTTCTATCCGTAATTTGGCTGCTGATGATTCGGTATTTTGTTGCCGCAATGCCTTGGGTGACAGTGGTTTTCTTTAATCTCTTAATGGTATCAGTCACAATGTTCTACTATCTTAAAGGTTAGCATCTCTGTTGTCTGTAGAGGTATTTTATTAACCAAAACTACTATATTTTCTTGAGTTGATGGATTTTTTTACCCCATTATTTGCAGTTGGATGGATAGGAAATGATGCCATTTCTCCCATCATTGGTGAGCATGATCCCTACATTCATGTATTTGGGAGGGTAAGTATTGTTGTCCCTTGTTAGTCATTCCCTGTTGATCTTATGATCACTTTGTGTTGGTGATTCTATCATATAAATCTTACAAAGAGATTTTATTTTCAGGAGCTGACTCATCTACGCGTTGGCACTATAATGATGACATTTATGACAGTTGTTGCCATTCTTACATCAATTGCTATCGTCCGACGCATCCTTATGGGAACTTCTGTTCTTAAGGCAAGCATCACTTCATCTAATAATTCTAAGTTCTAAGTTACTGAGTGGTAATTACAGCAATGTTGAAGTCATTAGTAACTGTGAAATGAACAATGATGATGTAGCATTGTTTCTTCCTTGTTAATCAATCAATCTAATTGATTTTAATGCAAATTTCTCTCACAGGTTGCTGCAAAAGTGATTGGAGAAGTTCGAGCACTCATCACCTTTCCGGTCATACCGTATTGTATCCTTGCAGTGTTCTACATGTTCTGGATTTCTGCTGCTCTCCATTTGTTCAGCTCTGGTCAGGTTGTTCAAAACAACTGCAATTCTAATTGCTGCGCCTATGATCTCTTAGAGAAAAAGACGAATTGTGATCGTTGTTGCGGATATAGCATTCGTTATACACCACATATTGGAATTTCCATCCTTTTTCATCTATTTGGGTGTTACTGGGCCACACAATTCTTCATAGCATGCTCATCAACAGTGATTGCTGGATCTGTTGCCTCTTATTATTGGGCACGTGGCGAAACTTCTGTAAGTCACACTGTCACAGTACCTTAGTCAAGCTGTGTTAGTATAGGATTATAAATTGTTTTTACCATTTTATTGACAATCACAATTCACAATTCACAATGCTTCTATGAAAGTAGGACTAATTTACAGCCTCAATGTTGAAGAGCAAATTTAGATCATATTTATGAATTGCTAAACTTGTTTATTGGACTGATTTAGATTAGATTAATAATTGGTTAAACACTTAAATTTCTTTTTCTTAGTAGTTACAAAAATTCTATCTTGTATGTTACATAAAATAGTTCATGTTTCTCTGTGCAGCAAGAAATCCCTCTTCTTTCAGTCATTTCCTCCATGAAGAGGCTTATGCGTTACAATCTTGGTTCTGTGGCTCTTGGCTCTCTGACTGTATCATTTGTAGAGTCGATCCGGCTTTTGCTTGAATCCTTGCGTCGCAAACTAAAAGTCTCCAGTTATGAGCCCGACAACTGGATTGGCAAGGCTGCATACCGATCCTCTCAATTTTTTCTAAGGTGTATTGGATGGATCATCAAATCAGTGAATCGAAATGCATACATAATTGTAAGTTTTGTTATTCTTCCATAAAGCAATTCTTTATTTATGCATTAGTACTCTTTTTTATCCTCAAGTTTTGAGAGGCTCAGTCACACCTCAATTTTTGTTGTATTTCTTCGGAGTATTCTTCAAAACATGGGGTAAATAGTTCAAATCGAGTGCCTCAACCCCAGAGCAACGATACGTAGTATGTTATACCTTTGCATACTTGCATTTAACTACTTGAGTATTTGCTTGACAAATGCATGCAGATTGCTATAACAGGTGAAAGTTTCTTTAGATCTTCTGCTATTGCAACAGAGTTGATTATGAATAACATCCTACGGATCGGGCGTGTCAATGTGATTGGAGATGTTATTTTGTTCCTTGGAAAACTATGTGTCAGTCTCTCAAGTGCTGTTTTTGCATTCCTCATGTTGGACACACACAAGTATAAATCTGCACATAACAAGATCACATCCCCACTCTTGCCTGTTCTGGTATGTTTTCTAAATCTAAGTATGATGATTCAACTTTCAGTTATGAACACTATTATTTCAAGTTTTCAAGAGTGTTGTTTATTGGGAACCTCATCTTTTATTCTGTGCAATGCAGGTTTGCTGGGCACTTGGGTACATTGTCGCAACGCTTTTCTTCGGAGTTGTAGAGATGTCAATTGATACCATCATTCTCTCATACTGCCAGGATTCTGAAGAGAATGGAACAGCACAGTATGCTCCACCCCTTCTCATGGAAACTCTCAACAATGACCAAAATGAGACTCAAAGACTTACACAAGGATCCCAATGAAATATGCCCCATGGTTTATCAGTTATGACTCTCAACAGCAGCATTTATCATTTTTCTAAGGTGCTTATTTTTACCACCTTAGTTTTGTTCTCCCCCTGTATATATATATATATATATACATATATTTATATGTTAGTATGTGCTCAAGTTACAAGTAGCTGTTTAAGCAAGCTGTAATTTTTGACAACTGAGATTGTGCTAGAGAGCATCATGTTTTGGGAACAAACAAAACACATTCAATGCAAAAGTTAGTATTGCTTATAATATTGACTTATTAATCTAAATATTTATTTAGAGATCAAAATAGCTACTCATTTTACTTTTATGTTTAAAGTCTTTATTACGATGGTACATCAGCAAATTTGATAAATAGCACAATTCTTTAATGTTAGTAGACATTAGATTTCATTCTATCTTTGTATTATCATACAGGATTGTTATTGTATTTCATCTTCCATGCTCTTAGGATTTGTTTTTCATTATTATCAATCTAATTGGAGAGTTCTACTTCGAGACTTTCTAAATAATATTTTGTACTGCTTCAAGTTCTTTTAATATGCATTCTGTTACCATGAAGCCACGAAACATTTTGGTCATTGATGAGGCTGCAAAGCTAAAGGAATGTGAATCAAGAACTCCTTTGCTATTTCGAATCAAAATCACTTTCTCAAGATCTGTACCATCCAAAAATGAAGCAAGCAAGATCACATTTGACCATTGTCATACTCGGTATTTCTTTGGGTGCCTTTCACTTGATAAGTATACAACACTCTCCGTACTTCAGTTTGCAGTATTTCATTCACAACCATACATTGAAAAAAAAAAAAAAAACCAACATTCTTCCCATGT
This sequence comes from Stylosanthes scabra, assembly GCA_036250425.1. NCBI lineage: Eukaryota > Viridiplantae > Streptophyta > Magnoliopsida > Fabales > Fabaceae > Stylosanthes > Stylosanthes scabra. Next base: position 50,989 of record JASCZI010000186.1, read on the forward strand.
TCAAGCCTTTGTGCGATAGCAAAAGTTTCAAGTATACCGACAAACCATTTTCACTTTTGGATCAACTATAGATATCTACATCTTCTTGGTTTAAAAAAAAAAACCATTTTAACTTTTCCAACTATAAAAGACGCACATGACAATCGACAAACCATTTCAATTTTTGGATTAAGCGTATCGCGACATCAATATCTCAGATCATAAAAGTAATATATATCATCTTTTATTTCATATTGGGTAAAGTACATCATGTCAACTTTTGGGTTAAGTAATGGGCAAAAGGTTAATTTTCCAAAAAAAAGGTTTATTTGTCAAATTCATCCTTAAAAGATTTTAAATTAATCCTTTAAAGATTAAAAAAATAATGAATAATAATCATATTCATTATTCTGTCACTCCATTAACAATTTTTGTTAACGATTTGTAACATATGTATTTTAGAGTTCTTCTCTTGCAAGAGTGTAGAGGGTATAGTCATTGAGGGTGTGTAAGAATGTTTAGTGTCAGACTAGAAAATATTGTGGCATAATACTTTTCATAATATTCTCTTGATTGTCGCTTGGCAACGGCAGTGATTTTTTTCATGTTTTTGAGTTTCCATGTTAATTTTCTTGTGTGTGATTGTGTTATTGTTCTTTCCTATTTCTCTATTTTAATTCTTCATGGGCATGATCGCAATGCCCAATGAACTTTTATGTTTACAGTAATCACACAAAACGACGTGGAATATGATTAATTTTTAATCTTTCAGTGACTAATTTAATTGATAAAATCATTTAGGGACAAATTTGATGAACGACTCATCTTTCAAAATTTGCTGGATTTTTTTAACAATAATCTGATATCAGTTATCAACAGTTACAAAAAAGACTACATTTTGATATCAAATATAATTTCTAGTTGAAAGTCTGTCTTGCTTAGGAAGTGTACTGGGTTTAAATCCTATCTATGTTAGCGTGTAACTTTGATACTTTCTAGTTTCTAGTTTTAAAGCACTCAGCTAAATTCAGAAATATCAATTCTTTTGGGCTAAATTCAAGCTCTTACGATCAATCTCGTCCACTCTGAGGCGTAAGATCCTACCATTGTCTTCCTCGGTCCATTGAATGGAATTCTTGTTCAGCTGCTTAATAATCTACAACATAAAAATTACTAATATCTTCAATCGATTGGGCAAAATTGTCTTATGCCTTTCAAAATATAACAATATCGAATATAAGTTTAGTCTGAGATTAATTTCACCAAAATGTATGAAGCTAAAAGTGACAAGTTTTTCATTAAGTAAAAATATTTTTTGAACACCAAAAGCTGATGTCTATTTAGAAACTTTTCAAGTTGAGAAAGTGAATCAAAGAAGTTCATAATTTGATATAACATCAGAATAGTTGGTGTCTACATGGATATCAATCTGTTTAATATGCAAAACTTTGTTTATTAAGTGGGTGTTCTTACCAGTTTTTTTCTTGCTCCTTTCCTATCTTCACCTCCTGTCCCAACTATGACTCTAAGGTACTTGATTGCTGGAAATGCCAAAAATACCAAGTATTCAAATCCCTTTGAATAATCAAATAACTTTGGAAGGAAATAGTTAGTTGCCTAAGCTTACTATGAATGCCGGAGAGAGTCGTCAAATGAAACTTGACAAGACGAAGGGCTTCCTTTGGTTCATGTTCGCTCAAGTCAAGAGGTATAGCATCATCATCATTGGATTCGCTGCCATGAAAATTCAACATATGCTTTTCTTTTTCGATGAGACACCAAAGAACACATGGTTTAGAGACATTACTTATTTATTTATTTTGGCTACTCACCTAGATTGAAGAAGCTTTTGTGCAGATTTTTCATCCGCTTCTCGAGCCATTCTGTTATAAAAGTGTCCCTGTAAGTTAACGAAGATGGTAATTGGTAAATAATCGAATATCAACAACAAAATGCATGGATAATAAGGAAAGATCATCTATTATACTAACATATAGCTTCCATGCCATATGAAAATGAAACTCAATTAAGATAGCCGCTAATAAAATACCAACAGAACACAAACTAGAATGCTTGAAAAATAGTAAGACAGTCTGAACATACTTTCTACATATAATTGCATCTTATAAACCTCTAAAGCATGCACTCAAACCCACACACGCAAAAGAAAGAATTAAATTATTAACAGGAGGTATCAGAAAATACCAGATTCAAAATAAAATAAAACAAATCACAAGATTCATATATACCTGTTCCATAAGTCTGTCTGCCCGTGCATAATCACCCTTAGCAAATGCATCAACAGCCTACACAACAGCTTAGATAATTAGCTGCCAACCACATTTAGCATTTTCTGTAGAGCATAAGGTAATGACATCTTCCCATATGAAAACAGTGGTAACTGGCAACACAACAATTGATCCTGGCAAGTCTACAAGTTCCATTACAAACAAACATTTTTGTGTGTCCGGAAATATCAAGGAAAAGCAAAGGAAGGAATCTTACAGCTCTGTAGTATTCTTTCATGGTAGCCCAATTTTCCCTCACTGCTCTACGCAGCACATTATAGCTATTCTCATCATCATCGCTCTCTGCATTCAAAGTAATGTGGAAAAGAGGATAAGCAACAGAATAAATAAATTTAAATGGAGTTCAGAAACAAGATTCAATGAATAAATACCCAAGAAAAGGATTTTGCAAAGAAAGAGGTGTTCCGGTATTGCAGCAGTGTTACAAAATCACAATGCTAACTTGAGAAAGAGTAAGTTGACCTAAGATCTTGGCACAAAGATTACATGACATATAGGCTGTGAGTGGTATATATGGTGTGGTATGTGACTTGAAGGATACATGATTATTCTAATTTTCCATCTGTGACACCATCTCAGTTAGTCATATGAAATTCTTAGAGATAGTTATCTCATTGGGGTCCTAGCCTTGGAAACACCAAGAACAATCATTGAACTAATACCAGATTTTTATTATATTCTCATCATTTCTTAATTTTGGTAAAGCATATGTTGTCAACACACCTTCCTTTACAACCTGTGGCACTACAGTAGTACTTGGTTGAACTTTTGGGGTATCTTCTGGAATTCTTGCAACACGTCTACCATAACGGTATGGCGTAGATCTCACTGGAAGCTTCCGCTTTGGCAGTTCTTCAGACCTTTGTGGGAAAGAAAATAATGATCCTAGGAGTTCTTTCTGAAGCCCTACTCTATCGATTGAATTGCATACTTTCTCGCTGCATATAATGTCAACATGAAGTAAAGGATGTTGGAACATGAAAAAGATAAAAGCAGAAAGAAAATATATAAAAATGAAATACTAAGCAAGTATTGATAATGATGCACCTTGATGCAGAGCTTACATCTGGATGCTGATCTTTTGACTGTCACAGGAGGCAAATATATGAAAAAGAAAACCAAATAAGAAAACTAGAATGAATGTTTAAATTAAAACCTAAAAGGCCCATCAAATTTCAATTGGATTGTCAATGAGCATAATGTGTTTTAGCTTTTTACAGGGAGGTTTTTGCTCCAAATAAGAAGGTAAAATTGATTTTAAAGAAGATTTTATAACATTACAACAGAATATACACAAGAATCGCAGACAATGGCCCATTCCAGTGCTGGGACATTGATTATCACAATCACCATTTGCAATGAAATAATGCAAACCATACAAGTATATAATGGCAGCAAATTAATTTGAACCGATACTTATAGGTTTTCACCTGAATCCTAACATTTTCACCAGCCAGGCCATGAGCATCATCCCCTTTCTCCAAAGTGGAAGCTGACATGTCAAGCAGCTCCTCCATTGTCTACATAATGACTCCAAATCAATTCTTGTATGTCACAGAGAAAATTTTTCACTTAAGTAATATGATGGAGAGGATTTTGGAAGGAAATGACCTAAATGCTCATTAAAAAAATGACTTTGAGAATTGAATCTGGACTCTATTTCTAAAGCGCATGATTATTTTCCAAAAGGATACATATCATAGACATATGTTGCCACTCATTCACTCAAAAAATCACTTCCTTTTATAATCATTGTCATCACAAGGCTCACTGCTTAATAGAAAATATTTCATCGTATTTGAACATTAAGGAGATACACTATCAAAAAACAAAAACAAAAACTAAAACCTGTGGTATGTTGTTCTGTACTTATTTGGTTGCCAACAGAACAAACTACGTAGAATGTTCCAATTTGTTGAAAACATTAATCTTTTTATGTCAAAGATTATGCTCTTTGCAATATGATACTTAGTGACAAGCTGACAGTTGATGTGGCGACTTCAATGAAAATATAGTATTTGTTCATGTAATTAAGCCCAAAAGTGATTACGCTGCCAAATTGTCCAAAGTGCAAAAAGGTAAAATCATATGTACCTTCTTCACATCATATCCACAGAGGCCTGCAAATACCATAGATCACCTTGTCATCTATCAACCACAAAGTCAAACAAAATATTAACAAATAAAAGTTATTAATATGGTGAAATTGTAAAAATGTGACTGGTGCACATGACATAAATTTGTGAAATATAGTATGGGCAAGTCTACTACTAAGATAAGAGAGATATCTTAATATAGTATGACCCAAGTTCACTCATAACCATCCATTGATGGAGTTGTGTTGGCCACTTTGCCATGCAAAATGAGTATACATGTTAAGATAAAATCATTACTACTAGTCTTCTTGCAATAAGCACTAAACTCATTCTCCATTCAAGATGAGTGAAGATTTACCAAGAACATCATGTATCTTATCCTTGTCAAGCTCAAAGCCATCTCCAAGCATCTTAAAGAGGAAGTTCTCAACATCATCCCTCATGCTGCCCTTTGCTGCCTCAGTACTCAGTGAATCCCGTTCACACCATATCTCTGATTCCGGAAGCTCCTTTGCATCTATCTTCAAAGGTTTGCTCTTCACACCCTGAGTCGGTATTTTCTTTGGGTGAATGTACTCCTTTCCAACAACACCAGAGACAGTACCAAGTGATACTCCATGAGTCTTTGATTTCACTACACCTGAGTTCCTTTTCCCAGGAAGGGAATTTGGAACTTCACTTGCAGAAGACACTTTAGCAGGTTCACAAACTGTACCCTTGAGCTCATCACTATTAGAGGCACAGAGGATCTCAGCAGCCATATTAACATTGCGTTTTGCCTCACAATATGCACTTGCTATGTCCTCCAGAGAAAATGAAGAACCAAAAGATTCAAGCAGAGCACTGAGGTCCCTTTCTTCAGCATCAGAGTAGGGAGGCATTTTCAAATATTCTTCTCTCCAGTCACTGCAATAGAAAATCTCAGTAAACAAAAATGGAAATCATGCAACAGTGATTACATTGGAGCTATTTTTCCTAAGAAAACTTAATATCTTTAAAAAATTGAAAAGATTACAATGATTACACAGTAACTCATGAAAATGCAGTAGACTAGAGTGTTTCTTAGCAGCTAAAGTCTCTCAATTGCATCAGATGTCTCTTTCTTCACTTTTCCTTCATTTTCTCAGCAACCTAACAACCGAAGAATGCAAGTTCATACAAAATAGTCATAATAATATTTACGGTAATGCTAAATGTACCACTGTACACCTCCATACATCTCATTTACAATACGGAAAATATAAATATCAGCACAGAAAAAATTCACAAAACACATAAAACACATGAATACAACATACGATAGCATATAAACAGTTATGTATAACACATAAATAATATACCTCAACACATAAATCAAAATAGAAGAAGAAGACACGGGATGTATGGAGGTGTATAGTGAGTGGTATGCGTACATTAATTCTAATACTTTTATATATTAAAAAAAAAAAAAAAAAAACTCAGCTTACAATGCTTACTCTGTAGGCAACAAATAAAAATCTTGAATTTAGAATGCAGATAACAATGTAACTTTATAATTTCTGAGCAAATGTTCATAACAGTTCTCTTTTAATTTCTGAGCAATCTAACAATCAAAAACCAAATAATGAAAGCACATGGAAAATGATAATAATCACCTCAAAAAAAAAAGAAAGATTCTAGAGATTACGCTGAAAACGATGATACAGAAGCCTTATTCTTCACGTAACTGAAATCTTGAAATGCTGCATGTCAGTGACAGAAAATATTAGCAATTAGCATCACTAAGTATAAGTCCTTGATTTTTCATCAGACATTTCTCGGCAGCAAAACAAACACAAGAAGTGATGAAAACAAAAATGCGAGTTCCAATATAAAATTTCCAATTTCGATCAAGAAAGAAAAAGAAAGAGGGAAGAAAATGTAAGAGAATGAAACGACAGCGTTTAAATGGAGAACCTTGTGAAGAAGCTTGTGAGTTGCGATGCTTCTACCGGTGCAAGAATACGAAGCGACCAAACACACTCAAATCTTTATATATGTGAGTATGTAAAGCATGCGTATATACGACCATGTATACGTAATATTCAGATGAATACCAAATAATAAAAAATGTTTAATTTTGATGCAGTAAGTGACTAAAATGTTTAGTCTGAGAAAAATAATTTTATAAATAAATGGATGTGTTTATTTTAATAATATATTAAAATTAAATTCTAAAATACTAACAACATGCCTTTTGAGAATAATTAAATTCTAGAATAATTAAAGTTCAATGAATTATTAAAGAACTACGAAACCAATCTTATGAAGCCATTAGGGAGACAATAATTAAAAAAATTATTATTCGTAATTTATGTTAATTCCTTATTAGTTATAATGCCTTAGTCTTTTTTATTATTAAATTGGTAACACTACACGATATATATTACGCATCCTAAGAATATTTAGAATTAGAGAAAGTCTAGATAACTAATATTTTAGTAACCAATATTAACCAACAAACCTAAAATATTATAATTTGTTTGGATTTCATTTTTTATAAATTAGACTTCTCTTATTTTATTGAACTTTTTGTTTATCATTGGCCAAAAATGCATTTTCTACCTAACATGATTGTTAGAAGTATTAGTAAAAGTAGAAAATTGTACCACTAGTTAGTATTGGACTACTTATTAAAAGTAGTTGATAATATAAATTAAAATTATAGTCCAGTAAAAAAATTAGTAAAATAATAAATTAATATTTGTTCATTGGGTTAGCATATTTCCCCAGCTTGCGAGTTACAAATTTGACCAACTTTCTAATTTTGCAGATATTTAAGCCATATATAACCCAAAAGAGAAACCCTAAAATGGACCTTATCCTGTTATCCATTGGGTTAGCATATTTCACTTCAGACCCAAAGTTTATAGCCAGTTAGAGCTGCTGTGGGCCGGTTCCTTTTTGTGCTCTACAATTAATGTGTTTGTGAATATCTAAAAAAAAGTTATGAGTTTGTGTGCTACAATTAATTTGTATGAAGGTGGGTTTAGATCGGGCCGGGTCTATCTTTTGGGCCCCAACCAATGTCCAAAAATAGTTGTATGAAGGTGAAGGTGAATTAATTTATATACCAAAAAAAAAAAAAAACAAAAAATAACTAAAAAAACTTATACACAATACCAATAAATAAACTAACTAATCCGTTTAAGCGAGGGTCGCGAGTTTGAAACCCGTCATTACATGCAGCAATCCATTAACCAGCGATAAAACCCTTAAATAGAACTCAGATTCGCGACAGATTAGTCCTTGACCTATCAAATTGGAGGATATCTTGGGCACCGAAATAAATAAACTATAGATAAAATTGAATTAATTTTATTTGAAATTTATAGATAAAATGAAATTAGTCTCACATTAGACTTAGGGAGCCGATATTTATTGCCTTGATGAAAAACTAATAAAATTATACCACTTGTATAAAATAATTTAGAAAAATATAAAATTTAAATTAAATTAAGGCCAAGTATGGAAAAAAAAGAAAAAATTAAAGCCAAGTAGTAGAGTGACAAATCCCACATTAATTTTAAATTACTATTTAATTTTGTAACATCATCCCACAGATGCTAATGTGCTTTTGTAGAATCCAAAATGAAAATGAAATAAAAGCTAGCATTAGAGATATTTTAATCTCAAGATTGTTTACTCCAATTTTGTAGGTTTTTTTTTTTTCTTTTTTTGGGTACCATCCAATTTTGTAGTTCTATAAAGGTTTAATAAATATACATTCTTTCAAAAACAAAAAATAAGGGGGTTAAATATACAATATACTTGGTCCATATACTCCAAAAAGTTAGAACATGGCATCATCAATAGCACAAATCTTTCCCATTATACATTTGTCCCACACAAAATTAGTAAATGCTAAATGGTTTTGCAAGTGAGTGCTCTAAGAGCAGAGACTAAAAAATATAGAGTAGAAAGTTCTTTTAAAATTTTTCATGCATTTAACACATTTGAAACTTCTAGAAAGTAGATTTAGTATGCATTTTTTATTTTTCTTTATTTTATTTTCAGCGTTTTTTTAATAAAAACACTGAAAATGAACGAAAATAAAAACGCATACCAAATACATTTTTTTCTTAAAAAGGATTATCTTCTCCATTCTTTACCCAATGCCCTTAGAACACTTGATAGCAAAACCAAACACTGAGATAAAAAGACCTAAATCCTGATACCTAACCCTCTCTAAGTTGCATTTTTGTAAGTTGTAACCAAAAGTAGTCACCTTATAATTTAGCTTCTGAATTATACAACAAAGCCATTTTTTTTTATGAATATACCACTTTTACAATTCTTAGCTGCTGCTATTTTTTTTTTTTACCTTTCATCCATTGCTCATTACCTTGCACTTGGCATTGGCATAGAAGAACATCTTGGAACTGATTCTGATCTCAAACTGAACGGTACCAATGAAGATATCGAAGCTGATGGTCGAAGAAGTGGTGTAACAGCTCTACTTGAAGCTTCATTTGCAGCCGGCGGCGAAGGAGTGGCCGTAGCAGCTGCTACCGGTTGTAATTCTACTTCAGTTCCAGTGACATGGTCAGTACCAGTTTCAGGGATATCGACCATTCTATCATCCTCTTCGAGAGATAGTACAGTGCTCGTGTCGGTGTGAATGGTGGAATCATCAGTGAACATGCCATGCCTTCTCTTTCTCCTAGCTGCCTTGCCCCATCCATGGATTGTCTCCCTTATCCTCTGTGGAATCAATGCAGCCTTATAGTTTGTTCCCATCTGAAAATAAATATAGAAAGATCTTATTGCATGGGAAACAAAGGTGGCGAAAATCCAATGATCCGGATTCAACTCTATGCAATGTAAAACGTTTTACACAGATATTTAATCATGTATTGTCATATCAGAAAAAGTAATTCCAAAAAGAAAAGGTCGCTCAAAATTGAACTTAGAATGATTCACTCAAAGCAACTGCATTACTTAAAGCATCACATGCACATGGTTCATTATGAAGCATTGGAATTAGGTATGCCATTATTAACTTCTGAGACACACAAAACTGAAAACATGTCATACAGTCTGGATATGTAAATAATGATGTTGTTTGGTTTGAGAAGATATTGTGTCCATTTCCTGTTTTAAGCATGGAACTAACTTCTCACTTACTGTTTAATGTCAGCTAACAAAATTAGACAAAATGCCAACTTAGTATAAGATATCTTCTTGAATTAAACAGATCTATAGGGTCATCATGATTTATGTTTTCTTGTTTTTCGAATTTTGTGAAGTAAATAATGGGGGGCAGGGGGGGGGGGGGGGGGAAAA